>JACXSJ010000678.1:0-49965 GCA_014851325.1 Pentalonia nigronervosa | reverse complement strand
TTGCAATGTATACAAATCATAACGTATTGTTTTATTTCCAAACAAACAATTGTTCGAAAAAAAAATATAAAAAAAAAACAATATAAATTAAATAAAACTCATAATAATTAACATTAACAGCTTTATCAAATGAAAGTCAAAGGTTTTAGTTACTTCTGTTTAACACGAGGCACCTAAAAATACATTTAAATCTAGTATCGAAATATTGAATAATTTATATATTAAATGGCGTGTTCATAATATTATCATGTTTGCTGAATTTAAAATATTTCCATAGTTAACAGAGTTATGAAATTGTATACAATTATTATTCATCAAAGCACTAACAGTAACATTATCTGCTAACTGTATAATGAATAATTTAATATCAAAAAATTTCTAGATCCATAAAAGGTACAATCAAATAAAGTTTAATCCTTAAGTTCATTAAAATAACTATATTTATATACGTTTATACATATGTGTATTTATTGTAGTTATTTAATTATTTCATTTGTATACCAAGCGATGGTGTAATTTTAGTTTTTTGGTAGGATAGAGTAAAATAGTTAGTTTTCTAATATCGGAAAGTTTAACCGTCCACTATAAGACTTTATCGACTATCGGCTGATAACGTAGTGAATATTTTATCGTTTACTTAACATTAAATTGGATCAGGTTTAAATTCAATGTTTTAATCAATTGTTTCAATATTCTATCTCACGTGACTACCTACGTGAGTTGATCACAATTTATACTTAATCCTGTCTATGACCCTTTTATCACTTGAGTACTTAAACGTATATACTATGCTATGAATAATCTACTTTCACCGTGGCTTAAATAATAACATTATATGGTAAATAGTTTAATATTATACTAAATAATTTAGTACAATAAACTCTCGTTATGCCGAAGCTTAAGGGCAATAAAAAAAAGTTTAATATATTAAAAAGTTCGAGATATCGAGTTTTATTACAATGGTAATTATTTCAAGGAGATTTAATTTGAGTTCGAGATTATGAAAAATTCGAGATATCGACGTTCGACATAATAAGAATTTACAGTATAAGAAATTGATTGTGTGAATTAAGAAGTGATATGATTTTTTGTGTCATCAAGACTGAGATTGAATAGATCCTGTAATTTTATTCAACAGTAAATTCGACACTTAATACAATAGAAACCATCGAATTATTTAAACAACTATTATAAATTTTACAGATAAGTACGGTATGTAATCCTGTCTAAACTATAGGTACCTACAACAGCAGACAGCCGGAACTATCCGCAGCAAAATATATAGCCAACGAATTTCTTTGTATACATCACTCTGATGACCAACATCTAAGTTTGACCGCGGTCACAATCACCACTGGGACAGACACATTTAGTTCAGTTGGGTATTTTTTTTTAATTACGTTGCAGGAACATTTGGAACTATCGAGGAGAATGACGTCTGGATTTCGGCCTCGGATGTTGTCACCTAAATATTTGGCATCGAAGTGTATTGCAGTAAGTATTGTCAGTCGTGGACCTACGGCGAATAAAAGCACGCTAGACCAAATACGCGTGATTTATTGTAATTGAAGATAATATTATATTATTAATATACACATTTATATAAAACGCGTACTTAGTAAAATGAAATAACAAAATATAACGGGTACACGTTATAATATAGTATATTATGGTATACTGGAATAGAGAGTATAGACCATAGTTTGTGATGCGATACTTAATAATAATTGTGAGACGGAAGTCGAATGATATTTTAGTACTAGCATAGTAGTAGTGAACCATTTCCATGGAAACAATATTTTTATAGCTACTGTGTCAGAAATACATTTTAATTCAGATTTTACAACTACGTTGAACAAGGAATGAAATATGGGTACATCGTAAATAACGTAGATATATTACGTAAAAAGCCATTAGGTAAATTAAGACTTTTAAAAAAATTGTTATAGAATTTACTATGATGGTTTCAATTAAACTTACTAGGTAATTATTTTATTTATATTTTACGTACAGCTGAATTGTGCCAGTAATCTGTAAGTAGACATCTGAATACTCTGTTGTCTATCCCTGACCTAATCTGTTTTATCTCAAATTGTAATACGAAAGCTTTCAAATTAACGAATAATAAAGTAATTTATATTACTTTTGCTATTGTAGTTAGACAGTCAGAAAATCGCATAATAATAATAATAATAATATTATAACTTTACAACGATCTTATAAATTTTCAAACAGACTCTTATAATATACAAATAAACTGTATTCTAAATTATAATCAAATATGATGAATTAAATTTTATACTAAGAGTAATTTTGCTTCATTAATGCGATAGACAGTAAACAATTGCAAATAAAAATATAAGAGGCACTATTCATACATATATTCATAAAAGTTTATACAATTATTCGTAGTATATATAATATTATATATTAAAATAAATTTAAAGTAAAAAACATTAAAAATAAAATATGTTTATTGCAATGTTTACTAAACATGTGTTGGCTAACTCATGAATTAAAACTAAACAAACCAAATTTTATATCTATCATAATCATAATAAATATAACACGTTATTTTATACATTTTAAAATAAAGAAATGTATGTTATGACAACTTTCTAGTAATAAAAAAAGTAATGCAAATGGATGATGAACATTTTTTTTAGTATAATGATTATTCTAAGGAAAATGCCATGTCATGATAATATACAATTTAAATAAAACGAATATCATACTTTAACAATACCTATATAACATTAAAATTCTTAATTAAAAATAATTGATTTATTTATTTCATAGTGTATTTATATCATTATATAATATTTTCACTGTATATAATACACTTTAAACTTTAAATGCCAAGTAAAGTACATAAAATATTATCATTTTTATGTTTTAAAAGTTAAACTAGACATTAAAAACAAAATAAACCACGTATATTTTTTGTAGGTACTTATTGTATAAACAATATTATGATTTATGATTGCAATATGAAAATTATTAATTAGTAGACTTTGGGTTTATCGGTAAATACATGGTATGGTGTTTTACCTAAAGTGTTTATTCCTTATTGATTCTTTTAATCATCCAAAAAGTTGAATAAAACAGAAACTAATCGTTTGAATTACTGTTGCGACAGATCAACATTTTCATAAAATTTATGTGCTCAGTTTACGTTAAACAAGTTTTAAAAATGAAGTTCGGTATCTATCCTAACCACCACAGAACCTCTTTCTATGTTAAAAAATCTTATTAGATATTTGCTAATATGTACTTTAGGTATACTTGAATATTCCTGAAATCGATTTGGATAAATGCATTAGTAATTCTGTATTCATCCTATTTGTTTTTCCCAGATATTCGTAACAAAATTATTGACCCTATAATAAACTATATATATAAACTCTCGAGTGCAAATTTCAAACAATGATAGGTCAATATTAATTTTGGTTAATAAAAACCCGCTAATAATTATTATATTCTGAACAATTACAAACTACTAACAGTTTTTGATTTGTAATAATTTCTACTGAATCAAATAGAAATTCCAAAAAATATATTTTCTAAATTAGCGTTGTTGATCAATTGAGTGTTACATTAAAAAAAAAAAATCATCTATCAAATACCCTTAAATAGCTAGAAAAAATAATGAAAATATGTATAAACCTATTTTATGTGGCGAACGGATACAAATATTACTCATATTTTATATTTATTTTATTGCACAATTATTATTATTTATTAGGTAAATAATCCATAAACACTATATAAATTATTGGATTTATTTTATAAAATGAAAAAATTAACTTAGAATAACATCTAAGTACATGAATTTAATGTAAATATAATTCGGCAAGAGAAATATTTTTAAGCACTGGTTTACTAAACGCCATCTAGTGAACAATTATTGCAGGAAAGCTTTAAAAATTGTTACGAGTTTTGCCACTATACAAATATAATGCCCACGAAAATATAATATTTTGGTGGATAATAGATTTTAAAAATTAATATTATTTTTTTTCTGATAAATGAGTACACGTCATATTGTTACCACAAAATCGATACACTAAATTTAGTTTGTTTTAATGTATTTGGATTTATTTAATTAAATATTTATGAAAAGTCTTCAATAATCGTATATATGTATATATATATATATATTTAAGTTTCATTAAGATGACAATATTCAAGTATCGAGATTTTCATAAATACAAAATGTATACTATGATTATTTTGTATTCGTAATTTTTTATTTAGATAATATATTATGTATTAGTACACTTTTGAATAAAATTATATTATAACATTTTCTCGTCGATAAAAACTAACATCCGTGTTTATATTTTAATTTTAGAAATACCACTAATAGCTCATAACAATATTAGTGAGTAGGCAATGTAATTTTCGTTGATATTTTTTTCAAAAACAAAGTGTAAAAGGTGCACACACGTACATTGCAGCGGTGGTGGTAAAGTTCTATTGTCTTGGAGGTGGAGGTAAATTGTGTCCTGTTGCATTTTACTGCCACCACTACCGCTACAGTATAATATGTGAAGATCTTAATAAAATAATTTTATTATTACCTCTTAACATGACGAATATCACATTAAATAAGTAAAAAAAAAAAAACATTATTTCGGCTTAATTATTGGGTAAATTCGATTATATTGGCACGTGAATATAATATTCAAATGCCATGATTTATTATTATTACCTTCTGCAATGATCAAAACTTTATACTTTGAAAGTTTTCGTGCTTTGGTATGGAAATATATTTAAATTTAAGACGGATCGGCGGTCCTGATGCTTTTGGGCCGATTATCATAATACAATTACCGAATAACTACTTAAAGGCCTAACTCTGACTGGATACTGTTAATAGTAATTCACATCCATGTAAAAACTGTATCGATTTAAACAAAATTTAAAAAATGTTTTCACAAAATCTAATAAAAAAATGTTTAACTAACTATAGCGTAGGAACATACTTTGTATACTATTCGTCGTGCTATTAATATTCAAATCAACGACAAGCAACAATTAAAAATAAAAAGTGCATAAAATAGTATACGTGCAAAATTAATTGTCTGAATATTGCGTTTTAATGAATATCAATTATTGTTATGGACAAATATTTTTTTGCAAATATATGTATTTATGTACGCAACACTAAAACAGTATAATGTGAATAGGTAGAAATCGCATTTTATAGACTCATAATTATTTAAGTATATTAAATTTGCCTAAAGTTTAAATAAAAAAAAAATATTTATACGTACCTACTTGTTTTCATTGCAGTACGATACATTGTTAAAGATAAATGTTTTACTAAAATAAATAAACAGTAAATGGAATTGAACAATTTTCCAATTTTATCTTGATGGCATGGTATTAGCTAAAGTTTTATTATAAGTATAACAACCAGCCATAAAAACATGCTGTTGCCTATATTATATTTTATACACATATATTTTTCCATACCTCATAAAATAGTGTTTCACTTTCAGAAATATAATAATAATAATAACTACAGTGGTGAATGAAACACATATTTATACCGAAATGTTATTCTAAGATGCTGCCTCTAAAATATGCAACATGTTTTTAATTACACCTTAACAGGTGCATAGGTAACCATACCATTATATTTTTATTGGATAAGTGCTCAATTATAATATTTAATATTTTCAACATATCTATATGACTAATAGTAATAATGGATAATTGTTACCACTCAATTTACTACTTTATTTTTTAAAATGGTTTTATTAAAAAAAAAAAAAAATACAAATCTTATACCATACCAGTCGTCCAGTCACCAATAATTATTTCAATGGTAATACATTTTATAGATTTAAGTATTTATTACTCGACAGTTTATGTTGGTATTTACTATTTTGATAGTAAGACAATATAAAATTATCGTATAATAGTGGTAATTTTAATAGGAAACTTTAAGTTATATTACATTATAAAAATTAGTTTTATTTATAACAACTGCTTTCAATTCTAACGTTTATCATACAATAATAATAATGGGTATTTACTTATATTAATAATTGTAAATGATTCTAGTATTACCTTTGATTTTATTATTAATAAGAAATAGATTTATAATAATGACATTATATAATATTTTATTACATTTTTTCATCAATTTGAATATTACTTGAGGTCAACAATTTTAAATCATTAACATTACAGATAAGTACATCGAGTAATGAGTACTTACACTGAATACAGAATAAAAGTAATAACACTATTAGCAGACTACAATTACCTACTGAAGAAGAAAATTAAAATTAAACGAAACACTCACTATTATTTACTAGAATTTCGATCACACAGTAGAACTCATGTTATAATAAGTATACATAACACGTTTCTGCGAGGAGTCAAAATATTTTAAAATTTTGTTGTATTTTAATTAATTTGTTAAAATAAATTGCTGAGTGTACCTACCACATAATATACGTGTTTTGCGCAGAAATTCGACCAAACCGATTGAGTCGTTATCCGACTTCTGGACCAAACCCTATAGAACATTGTACAGAGTAGGTACCTACACAAATAGTATACAACAAACCAAATAAATACTAATTCCTAGTACGTGTAATTTATAGTAGATTATGTACATTATTATTATATCTATTATTTACACAACTGTTCGTATTATGCTTTTGCGAACGAATAAATGGCTCCAGTACGAAGGCGACAGAACGGCGCCGCGCCGCCGGGATTTATCAAATACATGTTTTTAAATTTTATTTCTCGGGAACTTTGGTACTTAACACAATTGCAACTGCAATAATTTAACGTATACAATGCAGAGTATCGTTCCCAAAAACCATCGCAGATCGCCAAGTTTATTTAATTTATTTTTTTTTTAAAAAACCACACGGACTGAATAGTATTTACATATTATACTTAAAAAGGACGTCCTATACACTCACTCATCAACACGCCCAGACCAAACCACTGGACCCAGAGACTTTACACTTTAGTGGTAGAATATCTCTAATACCGTTGGTGTAAGATGTGGAATGAGAAAGGATTTTCAAAAATTCTCGTTTTAGTTGCATATCATTTTGTTCAAATAGGAATTTTATTTCGGGAAACAAAAATTTAATATTTCTGTATATATAATACACATATATATATATATATATGGTTACAGTTGGTCACAGAAAATAAAACAGTTATTATAATTGAATATAATTTTCTAAATTGTATTTCATATTCTTTCATATTCTATAACCGTCGCGAAAACTTGATATAAAAACAGTCGGCGAGGATTTGGAAAAACCTTATTTTTCTAACAGGTAATTATATAATATTATTCGCCTGTTCTGGGGTTATCTACGACATAGTTTTAGAAAACTGACTATTTTTCAATTAAAAAACGATCTTATTTTTATTTAATTTTCCCATGTATTTACCATGCGTATAACCAATTAAAAGTATCAAATCAAATTGTAAATACGCTGTGATTTTTAAACGTACACGATTAAAATATATAATATTGCATGAAACGCGGAAAAATACATTTGGCCGACAGTCTGTGTGCCTGTCTATCTGTCTCTTTGTCTGTCTGTCTATTTGTCTGTCTGCCTGTCTGTCTGGGAAAGGCTTAACGTAAATGAAACGGATTAACCAATTTCGATGGGGTTTTCACGGGTATTGTTTGGGTATGCCCGGTGAATAAAATAGTTGTTACGATTACAGGATATAATTGTACACCCGTATTTTATATTTGATCAAAACAATCACCATATAATATTATAGCCGTGTTAAAAAAAAAAAAAAAAAAAAAACAGTGCAGATTACAAATAACTGAGTTCAAGAAGAGGTAAATCCACAGGTATTTAATTTGTCACTTGGGCAACACGCCATGCAGGTTCAGCTAGTTAAAACATAAAAATAAATACGGCTCTGTGGGCAGCAGGCGTGGTGATATTACTTCCCCTTGGTCACCCTCAGCATCCGCATCTCAGCATTATAGAGAAAGTACTTTCTGTTAGTGACTTACTTTGTACACCGGACGTCATGGCGCGATGACGGAAATCGTTTTGTGTTTGACACTGTCTGTGCTTTTTGTAATAAATATTATCAAAATGAATTATATTATTTTTATTACGATATACAGGAAAGCGCATTGCATACCCATAAATGCGCACGGCGTTTGCGGCGGTGTTGTGTTTTGCAAAAGACACGCACACACACATTTACACCATAAAAGGTCGGAAATTCAAATTCAGTTACACTCGCGTCAGATTTTTGTGTCAGCAAGAAGGTGCTTATTTCAGTTCGTTTGTCCACAAACTTCTGCAACTATATTATATGAAATAAACAACTGAAATAGCCGTACTCGTTATACCTGCAGTTTTTAATTAATAATAAAAAGAGAGATTTATGTTATAATATTGTTAGAATACGATAAAAAAAAATATTTTATTTTATGTTACTATACATATATTTATTATATTTAATATTATACTACAATTATGAAATTAATTGGAATACTCATCGAAATCTCGGACGATAACGCAGCATTTTAAAATTGTTTTGACTTTCCAAATTATGAATTACAGACGCAATATAATAATATTTATTCAATCAACTCAATACAATCATGAGTTGCAATGTTTTTTTTTTGTATTGCGTCAACTACAAGGATATTACTATATTAGCTTATAATACAATACATTTTTTTTATACATACGATTATTTTTTTAATTTTGAATTCTTTTAAACGAGATATTAATTTATTAAGCACATGTTATACAATATTATGTTCATAGCATGTTTTCATTTTTCACTGTGGTAATCACACAACTATGCCAACGGGAAATGTTCTGTTTAACAATTTTTATTTTACCGTTTACACATTACAGGGAAA
Source organism: Pentalonia nigronervosa (assembly GCA_014851325.1). Lineage (NCBI taxonomy): Eukaryota > Metazoa > Arthropoda > Insecta > Hemiptera > Aphididae > Pentalonia > Pentalonia nigronervosa. The sequence continues at coordinate 41,066 of JACXSJ010000678.1, read as the reverse complement.
TCGCATAGTCTTTGACCGGTAATTTGTCACTCACAAAAAAAAAAAATATATTTACCGTGCACACATGAGCACGTGTGCTATTTCTGACTGTAAATTGCATTCCCGCTCAACTCGAACACCACAGTATCTATTTTTTGTCATGCCTCTGCCGCTTCCATCGATATTCAGAATGAATTATATTCTCGCCATTCTCGATGTCTCTGCTCCTCTCACCACCACCCTAGCCGCTACCAACGAAAATATATTATTTTGATATATCGGACAAAACATATTGATACTTTCACGCTCATATGAGTCCAATTTTGACAGAACTTTTCCAAAACAATATTTTAATTACCAGTCAAAGTCTGTAATATGTGATTTCCCCGTACGTAATAAAATGGAAATGTATCATCGGAGCATTGTAAGCATGGTGTGAAAAATTAAAACGCTTTGTAAACATGCAAATGTGAATACTTCTTTTTTTTTTTTTTGAACCGAGGCTACTTTTATCCTCAAAAAAAAAAAAATATTTACTCTGGGAGTCACGTATTATGTTTATGTTATATTTTCCGATTATTACAAAACATTATGTTTGGTATACTACATACATATTACACTTTTGAATAAACATTAAATATCTAAGTAAGATATAATCATTATTCATTACTAATCTCTGTATATACACAATATATAAAAACTCTTGACAACAATAAATTTCTATATTATATTATTTTTTTGAAACGTACACGTTTTACAGTATATACCTATTATTATATAGGGTGAATCAAAATTTATGATACATCCATTTTATCAAAATACAGAAAAATGTATTCTACGAAAGTTTCTTGATTTAGAAACATCTAAAAAGATTTGTATATTTTATAATTTTATACAAAATATTATGGAGGATTGAGAAACTCAAATGGGAACTTGTACTTTTTTTGCAAACATGATATGAAGACATTTTTTAATACATTTTAGTGCCTGAAAACATTAATTAATACAAAAATCTATGCTTGAGAGATAAGTATTTAAAATTTTTGTAAATGTCTAAAGTTAACTGCCCAAAACCTCTCTAAAATATTGTAAAAAATTACAAAATGTACAAATCATTTTAAATGTTTTTTAAATGATCATTTTTCTAAACCAAAAAACTTTCGTGTCATACATTTTACTCAATTTTGAATCACTCTGTATATAAATCTATAAGTTTATAAAATATAATTAATTTTAACGAAACTAAATTTGATGGACAAAATACAGTAATATTGATTGACTACTCCAATATGGAATAGGTAAAATAAATGTAAAGTATTAAAAAAAAAGTTATTTTTTAAATATGTTTTTCGATTTTATTAGTCAATCTTGATCGTAAATAACGCGTTTCACTCCAAATATAATCTTCTATAATAAGACTTAGGTACCTCCTACTTATAATATGCCTTATCATTTATAAATAAATATATGTATATAGAATAATTTTAACTTTCGTCAAGACACCGTGGCAAAAAAAAAAAAACTATCTTGTAATAATATTATGACATTTTTATTGAACACACACGATTCGTATATTATGCATAATATAATATAATATTTTATTATGTCTTACGCGTACTATAAAAAAAATACTACTCGAAGATAATGTATACCGCAACGACAAACCAATGCAGTATAGTATTAAAGTCGCGTTGCGATGTTATTACGATATTAAAATTTATAGACATAGTTCATATTGTATATTATGTATCCATTATTATACAAATTTAAGTTTGCCTACTCGATGGCAGATATTTAGTGTGTTCACTTGAACACGATTCTCCCCAATATTACAATGTTTTTTTTCTTTATTTTTTTTTTTTTTTTTTTAGATTCTGGTTGGGTTCATAATATATTTGTTTTATAATATTTTTGTACTTTTTTATTGACTATAATATAGGTAATTGATATTGGAACAAGAAAAAAAACCCAGACTGTTTCAAAAATGCACCACCACACATCAACAACTAATCATCAAAACACTTTTCAAAGTGTTTTTTTTTTTTGTTTTTAAGTATTACCTACCCCGTTTTAAGGAAAAACAGGAAAATCGGATTATATTATTAAAGAAAAGCAATAATTCGTCAGAGTTTTTGCCAACTTATGACATTCATTGATTTTGGTGGTTAAGGCCACCCTCCTTCTATAAAGTAATATTCAACCAAATTTTATGTAAAAACTATGTAATATAAATTTCACTCGTACAGCTTAAGGGTAGTACCTATATGGCTATATATTATTTATAGAATAATACATGCGGTAAAAGTATATAAAATGTATATAAAATTATAGCATTATCGGTATTTACTGAAATATTATGCATAACATTATAATTCATTTGTAGATATGTACACATTGATATAGGCGTGTACACGTAGACGACGAGGAGCACGATGATGATATTGTCGGAACGCGAATAGTATTTGAATTTCAAATTAGTATTTATCGCAGAAAATATGTAATTACCGTTTTGAAAACTTTTCTCAATATACAACATCATGATTATACATTTAAATAAAATATTAATACCGGCGAAAACCTTGCAAACGGGGTGATTTATAGGTATACTGTTATAGTGTGTTTATCGTATTTTAGCTGAAAACAATATTTAAACGGAAAATAAAACTCGATAAAACCTTCAGACACCGAATAATGTAACGCTTACTTTTTCGGAAGAGAAATACAATACTAATTTCCACAATGTCGAATAATTTGCGTAAGTGTCTAATATACTAAGGTCGTGTTATTATTATAAAATATTTGTTTGTAGTAGAGTAACATGTGGTGGCCACAATTCTATTAAATGTCCTCCAAAACAAATAAAAATAGTTCTTTTAGGACTATTAATTATTTACCAACAAAAACTCAAATATGACAACAGAATATCAATAATGATTACTATAGATATACTATCTTAAATTTGACTAAAAAATAATATATGATATCTCAATAAAATTGAATTATTCAAAAGCAATAAAGTAATAAAATTATTATGTACACAGGGCGATCGTGGTACCACAAAACAGTCACATGTTCTTGATAAATGTGCGGTTTTACATAAAATAAAGTCATTATTACAATGAAAAAATTATATTTTCCACCATTTTTATCGCTATATTTTTTTTTAGTTTTTACTTTAAATAACATACATTGTTGATTTTATATTTTGATGCAGAAATTTTTTTTAAAGAATTATTATTAATGTAACTCTATTTATCGAAGTCAGTATAGTAATTAATAATTATTAAACATAATAATATTTGTATAATATAATATATATATTAGGGTGATCCTTTTAAATTGTCAACACTCATTATTTTTGAATGTTTTAAGTTTTTTACATAATATGATGTCATTTTAAAACAAAACTTCGGAAAGAAAATAAATATTTTTTATTATTTTCCATCGTTAACTTTTTAATTATTTTCCTTTTTGAAATACACCATATATTTTTAATTCCATATTCCAAAGCAGAATATTATTTGGAGTATTTAAATCTATAAAAATCAAACTTTCTTTGATCTTTATACATCAAACTTCGGAAATTAAAGTTTTGATAACCGGAGAAATGGAAAACTTTTCACGGAGTACACCTGTACCACTCTAATCCGCTCATATAAACTTTAAATTCTTATTACTAATGAAAAACCTGTCCAAAATTCGATATTTATAGATTGAAATACTCAAAATACTATTCTGCTTCGAAATTGAAATTAAAAATGTATGGTGTCATTCAAAAAAGTAAAAACTTAAAAAAAATTATTACAATTAAAAATATAATTTTTTGAAATAACATCAAATCATCTAAAAGAAATATTTTCGAAAAAACTAAAACTTTTCCAAATAATGTGAGTTGATACTTAAATGGATCACCTTGTATTTTACGTCACCATAGGTGCAGAGTATTCCTATTATCAATCGTTAGACATAGAGATAAATATAAAAACCGTTTCAAGGAAAACGACTAGGATTATATATTTTATTTTACCTACATAATATCACATTATAATATAATATGTAATATTTATACACGGCTATAACCTAAAATATAGACGACGGGCACATGCTGTAGATTAACCGGTGGAGATATGTTTAGAATATAATAATATGCACTGTAAATATATGTCTATGACCTATATATTCCATTAAAATAAAAGATGTACAACATATAATGCACATCGATATGAGCTTATGTATTATTATTATTATTATTATTATTTTTTTTTTTTTTAATAATAATAAAGAACAAAGCGTATTGTTATTGTATAGGTATGAATATATTTTATGAACGTATAATATACATTAGGCGTTTCGACAAAAGCGTAAAGACATAATATATATACATATATATATAAAAAAAAAAATTTTTATATTTTTTCATTGTGCAGACGGGTAGAGAACTTTCGAGCAGCTATATTTTTTGAAGGCGGTGATACAGAAGAAAAAACAAAAACTTGTAAGTGCGTGCGTGCGAGAGACTGAGTGTGTGGTGTGTGTTTGTGTGTGCAAAGCCGTGTATAAAGTACAATACACGTGTGTATGAAATAGACAGACAACAATATAACATATTATAACACGGGCATTAAAAATTATACTGAGTGGCGTTTTCTTCTAAGACGAATTTAGTTTTTGCTGTACAGTTGATTCCAAATAATTTTCCATCAAATACTATAACTTACGTAGGTTTCTTAGATCTATTATAAATAGCTATATTAGTAAACACCTAGTGTGTGCATTAAAATTATATTATATTATAATAGATAGTTAATTCATTTTCTTCGGTCTTATTCGTTTTTGCAAACATTTTTAAGACTTTTAATTAATATAATACGAATTTTTTGTAGGATATTATAATGAAAATTTCATCGTTTCTAAAATACTTTTATCAACACATTTTTACGATTTTTTCATATCCTATAAATTCTTTTTTTTTGTAAATAATACTTTAGTGAATAACTACAGAGTTACATTTGTTGTAAAAAAAAAAGTTCAAAATGCTGAGTATTAAAATATAGACGTAAGCATTTATTTAATTTAAAATTTTTGCAAAACAATTGTGGAAATTCTCAGTACCTATTTTATATCTATTGTGTAACACCTACATCGGAAGAACAATACAAAATTAATTTTTTTCTATACAATAAAATTTAGAAAACGTCACTCAGTATAACAGGCGTTTCACCCATAATATTTTAATATTAAATTATAGAATGCTATTGACATTGTGTAGCGTATAGTTATTATAGTCTGCAGCAGCGTCGCGAGCTCGCGACCAAAATACATAATATTATAGATAGATTTGTAAATAAAATAAAGTGCGTAGGAATCAAATACATAAATGTATGCGGCTGGCGAGCGATTACCGCGTGATGCTGCAGTTGTTGGAGGTGGTAGTGATGAGAGCGAGGATATAAAATATAATAATATGTAAATAGTATGAGAGCGATAGAGATAGAGCGAGGCGAGCGAGTAGCGTGTCCGCCGCCGAAGCCGGGCGCGTCCGTTGCCGCTTGACACTGCTGCTGTTGCTGCTGCTTACCTCTGGTTGCGTTTCCGACGTGGTTTCCGGTCCGAACACAGGCCGGTGCCGCCGCGGCCACTCATCTATCTACACTTCGTGCGACGCCGTGCCGCGTCCCCGCGCGCACGGCGTAACGATATATTATAACGATATGTTTACGATGGACGCGGCCACCGCCACCGCCACACAGCCACCGCCCACGCTGTCCACGGCCGCCGCCGCCGCTGCACCTAGCCGCAGTCCAGGCGACGGCCGTCCACGGTGGCGCCGCATCATCCGCAGTCTCGTCGGTCGGCCGGCGGCAATTGCCTGTTATAATATACGATTATGTATGCGTTTTTATATCCGGTTTCTTCCGCACGTGTTAAAATACCGCAGATACGTATTTTATTATGTTTTCGCATACCTACCGAGTTAAACCTTTTTTTTATGTCATAAAAAACATCATTACTAATTCACTGTTGTTTTCATTTTTATCTCCATATAATGTACACTGAAACGTTCGTTATTGTACAAGTATGATATTTTTATTATCTTTGCCTAGTCTTATTATTATTACTTTAATAACATCGCGTGCGCACGTCGTCACGGTTGTATACCGTTTACCGCACCACCGCCGGCATTGCGGACGGTTTTAACGGTCGCGCGCGCCGGGACGACGGCGGCGGCGGTACACCGTTGCCCGCTCGCCGTCCCGCCCAGCTGACACCGACGACGCTGCAGCCGCCGTCCACCGGCCGGCCGATGATCGATTGGCGAGCGCAAGCGCCGCGCCCTCTGCCGCTCCCTGTCTGGACCACCGCCGACGGTGCCGCTGTAAGCAGAGTGCGCCGCCGTACGATTTGTGCGAGTAAGCCAACAGTGCCCGAGTCGGAAGACGTCTTTAAACACGTGCCGGTTGGGTGTATGTGGGTATGTGGGTTTGACGATATAATTGTCCCCGAGCAAAAGCCTGCACGAGATCGTTGGCTCAGCGTCTCGCGCGTTCCGAAACTACGCGGTTCAAAGACGAGCTTTGAACGTATTTCGTAAAAGGCTGCACACTTTGTTCGATGAAATTACTTTGTGCAACATTCTTTATATTCGTATTTTCGGGTCTGGGCACCCGAGAAAATGGGCGATTTGCATATTACAGGGAATGGGACGGAACGCACCGTTTGGAAACTGTTATACGCTCGTGCGAAATGTTTAGATTAATTAAAAAAAAACATCTAGGGATGGGTTCTCAAACTCTTAATACCTTTAAACATTTCAAATTTTTCGAATTCCGGAACGATTTCGAACAATTCCAATTGTTTGAGCATTATCAAATTCGAAATGTTCAAATAAAGACTGCAGATCAATTTGAACATTTTTTTTTTTTTTTTTTGTGTAAGTTCTTAAGTGTCTTACTACTATTATATTTTAAATATTACTATGGTAAAATTTTTAAAAGTGCTAATAATATTCAAGTTTGAATTTGGATTATAGTTCAAAAAAAGGCATTTCATAATAATTTCAAAGTAGTTTTTTATTCGAACGATATACAGAACTGTATAATATAGCAATCTTATAAAAAGATTATTTTAATTTGTATTCAAATAGAGATACAAATTCATAAGTTTATGAAATAAAGTATAAAGTATAGTAGTTTATATAAATTCGTAGAATTCCGTGTGCATTTTATTTGCATTAATTCATTTTTATACTCCTCCCTTCGAACATAATATAATATTAATAAATACGATGTGCACATCTGTAACGTACACACAAATACAAAATATGTATGCAAGTCATCGATATCTGATGATAACAATGTTTTAAAGTTTTCAATTCACGTGATAATGCAATGCGTATTTAGTGGCTTTATTTCGACAAAAACAATCAACAATAGTGTTTCGAGTTTATTTGTAGGGGGATTTACTCTCAAATATAAAACGATAAGCTTTCAATCATTTTATTTCTGAATCGAAAATATAATAATTATTTATAAAAACGCGAAGACAATGAAGCACTTAAATAAAAGCATTTGAATTTAAAATACAAACACGAATAATATTTCAAATACCGAGAAGGTATTTAATTCAAAAAATATTCTAAGATATACATTAAAATATATGGTATTTAAATACACGAAGAACTCACATAATTGCCGTATATACATGAATTATAATCTTTGTATTATTATAAATCGCGCACGACTACCGTATAATATTTTGATTGTTTCGTCGGTTTCCGTACAGCACAAAGAGACATGGCTTCAAGTAAAAGCGTGTAACATTATTTTAATATTGATATTATACTTGTGGCGCGTGCCCGAGGCCGGTTTCGTGTGGGTACTTATGCAAACGTCGTCGTTTATGTGCGGGCGGCCGGCCGGAAGGAAGGAAGGAGGAGTTTGGAGGTTAAATCGTTTCCCGTACGACCGGAGACTCTGCTGTGTAAATATTGCGCCGGGCGATATGTTTAATACTTTAATGTTAGGTATCTATCGTTAAAGTAGATAATATTATGAACATTTTATAATTTAACCAAACATTTAATATTTCGACAATTTGGTATTTATACTTGTTTGTTTTTTTAGTATGGTTCAGTAGAGCGGGTTGTATTATAATATCATATAATATTTCTGAAAATATATGTTAAGCAGATAACGAATACTCTAATATGCAAGTATAATAATAATATCGTTGTGATATATGCGTACAGACTATATTTTGATACCTACAATTATTAATATTTTATTATATTATTATAGTTGTGTACGCACGACAACGCGTAATGAATTACATCCAATAAATAACTTCGGGAAAGGATTTATCGAGGGTCCCAGATGCCCCGGTGCGAACGAATGGATTGTTTTATCACGTTGTGCATATTGTGACTATTAATCTGAGGGTTTGGCCGAAGTAAACAATAAGGTATTCGTAAATATACATTTAAATGAGGCTCGTGTTAGGAGTGAGAATATTGACTACAGAGGGTGTTGTAAACTTAGAAATGGTAAATAATAATATATTATAATATCATAATACATTGATTTGTAGGTACTCACAACTCACATTCATCCCTCACACAGTCATATTAACGTCATCTGTTATTCCGTCTGATGCCGCCTTAACTACAATCGGACGGAGTAAAAAAAATAAGAGAAACCAATCATATAATTAGTGTTTATAGATTATTGTAAAATATATTTTAAAAGACCACGCGACTTCTGAAAAAAAAAATAATTGAGACAGTAATAAACACTATTTTTAACGATTTAAAAAATAGATAAATTAGGTTTTCTAATGGACGTGATTAAAAAATTCAAAAAAACTACTAAAAGTCTCCAGAAAATATATATTTTTAGATTGGTATTTTAAAAGGATCTTTTAAAAATTTTCATTAGAATACGTTTAATGAAATTGTAACTTTTTTAATTATTTATAAAATATAGAAACTTTAGTACAATTTATACACAACTTTCAAATCGTTTCTATTTTTTGTTGAACACAATTACAATATAATACCCAGCAAAATACCATTTTACCCATGTAAAATTGCATTGTTTTATAGCTATGATATTTTCAATTAAGTTTTTGAATACTTATACCTAAAAGTCAATGATGCTTAAAGCGGTATATTATAATCAAACAAAAGTTTTTTTTTTTATTTTTAGTCGTACTATACCGTGAATCAATAATTAAATTTTACCATATTACAATGGATTCTTTTGTTTTTGGTAAAAAAAATTAGTCAAGGGTAGAATTGAAAAATTCATTTGCTAAAACCCCGCAAAAATTAAATAATAAAGTGGAAACTGCAGAAACCCATAATGGTGACAGAGCATAAGTCAAAAGTTTTCCTCACACTATTTTACCGGGTTAAAGTGTGAATTGTTCAAACGTTTACGTACTACAATTAAAAATCATTAAACAATAAACAATAGGATAGAGAAACTTTACAGGTTACGATAGAATGGGCGAGGTCGATTTATCTTTTAAGCCAATTTATTACCTACACTCACATCATGTTATTCTGGAATATATCTTATCAATTGCAATTACTTATTAAATCATCTTTATTAATCAAAAATGTTAACTATAAAACTAAATAAAATATTCATGTCGAATACATTATTAAACATTTAATGGGATATTCATTTTACTCTAAAAATGTAATAATTACTAAATCTAATGTCTATAAGTAAAACACAAAATAGAAATTACTGCAAAATAAATTGTAAATTTAAATTATAAATTAAGAAAATCTTTAAATAAAACTAAAATTAATTTTTTGTCCTGCATACTTATTGGAGTTCTAAAATAAATAAATCTTTCTATTTATTTTGATCTATTTTTGAGGTTTTTTTAAAGAAATTTAATACATTTTTGTTTGTTTAAAAATAGATTTTTATGGATCGACTCGGAAATATGACACTTAAAAAGGGTCAAGTATTGCAAGGTTTGTAATCAACTGTAAAACCACAAAAAAGCTGTCAATCTACTAGATATCAAATGTGAAACTATATAGTATATTTAGTAAAACATTTATCAATATATACAATAAACTAGTAATGTTGATAGTATAACGTATAACAAAGGATTTAACAATTAGGTAAAAAATACTGATTAATATATATATATATATATAATGTGTCGAGGTGAATAAAAGACATTAATAGTAAACACCAGTGTAATAGCTAATAATGAAAATAATAATACATCTTTGGATATCCATGAATTTAAAATTGTCAATATCTACATATTACTATAGTTTCTTATGAATGTTTTCCGTGAAAATAATTTAACTATTCATATATTTGTGCAAAATTATAAACATAAATGAAAATTTGTTTTAATTGTTAATATCTACCTAATTTTTATGAATTATAGTATATTGATAAAATTAGAAATATTTTTCTATGAGTATCTGATTCTAATGAGTAATAAATTAAAAGAAGGCTGTTGAATAGGCAAGACTTTCTTAGATACATTTTTATTATTTTACTGAACACAACCTATTCTATTATCTATCTATTATAATAAACAACAATGATAAAAAAAACAAATTGCATTTTCCAAGTACTCTACGAGGCACTAAAACTTGAGGTCTCAACTTCTGGAAATCAGTCAGCAGTATAAAGGAAAACAAAACCTTATCAAGTACACAGTATTGTTTTATACTATTTTTCTAGCTCTAGTATTCTACAATATAATATTTTCTTTAATTAGAAGATAAATATATATATATATTTGTGCAGTTTATAATAAATAATTTAAAAATAATTTAATAAATATGCACAATAGAATGTGTCATAAATGGATGGCTTTTTTCATCACTAATGATTTTTTTCCCATCATGCTTTTTATCTACTTATTACATATTATTCTTATTGGATCAATTCCATGAAGATTGCATATTGCTTATAAAAATAAAAATAGTAAAAACATCACTTTTTAGTTATTGTATCATAGATTGGATATTTCGTGGTAATCAAAGAAAAGTATTTATATTATATATACTGTAATATGTATGTATATTAATTATATATCCAATTTAATAAATTTACTGGAATAGTTAGGTGGGTTGTGATAATTAATTTATTAATTAGGTTCATAATTTATTTTAAATATAGCTCCAGTAATGACTAATGAGTATTTAGGTAGTAACTATTAATCAGTAGATTATAAATTACAACGGTATATTTATAAGCATTATCTGTTGGCCTCTTCTATGGATATCAATATTAAAAAAAAAAAATAGTATTGTTTAATCAATCATTTGTGTAATTTTATACCAAAAATATGAAAACTGAGATGATTTTTTTTTAATCTTTACAACGTTTATAACTTACAATTGTTATTTATTTATAATATTTACACTACACGCATGAAATACATTAAACGTACAAAGTCTACATATTTTCGTTTATATACTTTAATGTTTTTTTAAAAATTTAATACAATTACTGAATTACCACCACTGGCGTCAAAATATTTTGTTGGCTTTAAGTGGCTAGTTTCACGTCAATTTAAACGTATATTTTAATATCACAATACATTCAGTTACATCAAAGTAAATCACCATCGTCAATAATCATCTCCCGAAATTATATTTATTATTATTATCATATAACGAAACAAACGTTCGATGAATACGCGTCGCTATAATATTATATATATTTTATTATGTACAGGAAATTCAGTAACTAATTTATATCCATATGTGTAGTTTTGAGTAATTGAATGTACACAATGTTAAGTTATTATACAGATTACGTCAAGATTCCTTTAGACTTCTTAGTGATGATTTCACATAATTTACTAAAACTTAAGACGTCAAGGGCATTATGCTCTATTATATTTATAACAGTATTATAAAGTTCAAATTTACGATTAAGTCATACCAATACTATTATAGTACTACATTACAATATTTACCTAATAAAGCATAAAATATATTAAACAATAGAAGAATCTGCTTAGCTTTATTTTTATATCGTGTCAACAATTTCTAACGAATTGGTCATTTGAATACATATATGTACCTAAATGGTAAATATCTATGTACAAGAAAACTAATTACTATAATTTATAATCTAGACTAGACTTGAGTAAAAAATTTGACTGTACAATTTTAAATCACTAATCGAAGATATAAATCTGACCGCAGTCACATGCAGATGGTTTTTCTCGTCCATTTTCATTCAGTAACGGAGACCATTTAATTAAAAAAAAAAAATAATAAAAACTCCTTACAAACTGAAAAAGGTCGTTGAACGTGTAACATTAATAACTGTAAAAACTAAAAAGTAATCACTGTATATTATACGTGGCCGAACGCGAAAAGAAAAATTACCAATTAACAAGAAACGTTTCGTTTGTAGTATATTAATTCTAATAAACTAAGTGATTATAAATAGATATTGTGTGTAAAGAAATTTATCTCATACATCAACGGAAAGGTGTAAAATTCAGGTACTGATTATTGCCTTATTTACTCATAAGTAGTTATTACATGTTACGTACATGATGTAGTACGACTTATAGAAAAAAAAATTCAAAATAATTGCAAACAATTGTAAATTAATTGTAAACAATTTTCAATTCAATCTTCAAATTAATAAATGTCCTCCTCGGTCGTCAAGTTATAAATAAGTTTCGTTAGCCAAGATCATGTGGCCCCATATTTTGTCTGATCGATTCCAGACAAATTATAAACAATTGTAAATTAATTGTAAATAATAATTAATTAATTAATTATATTGTACATAATAATTGTAAATGCAATTTAAAAATTTGTTAATTAGCATTAAACTTAGAAATAAAAAAAAAAAACAAAAATCTGGGATCCAAATTCATTCATAATTATTTTAATAGCAATAATATCAAAAGATACACTTATTTGTGTAGACTGACAGGCCGTCTTTGCTCAAAATCATTTTTCGTATATAATGATTTATATCATTGAATTCAAATTTAGCACATCTATGAAAGTGACCCATTCGATACCTTTTATACATTGTACAGCAGAGAGTTGAGTAAAACCAATACACTGTTCGCTTCGCTCAGAATCTAAAATTCTTAAAATTTAACCACTTTGGTAGGTGTTATAATATTTGCAATATTCACTATTGTCGGCTAAGTTAGTAAATTATATTAAAATAAAATAAAAACATGAGAAATAAAAAAAATCTCGTATTGTGCCGAGTAGGGCACAAATAGCTGTGTTCAATTTCAATTCAATAATACATTGCTGTGTACGATTTTAAGCGGAGACGATCTGTCAGCCAATATCATCAAGTACCTAAATTTCAAAATATTATAGTTTTTGATATTGCAATAATTTTTATTAAAGTAATTTTTTTTTACTTATAGTATTGTAGTAGATTGATTTAATTTTTGCTGAAAGCATTGCATTTATTATATTATAATATTTAATTAATATACTATTGTATTATATATCTGTTTGATTATTATATTTTATTATTGACTTTTAAGTCAATAGAACCTTACTGTAAAACAATGTGAATAGATATTTGATATAGTTAAATAATCGAGATAGATACATCATATTTAATTTATTACAAGTATATTTGATTATAAACAGTTAGTGATAATGTAAAATAAATATTATTATTATTATTTTTTTTTGCTAACGATTTGTAACGGTTGTTTTTACGCTTTTTAAATTTTTTTACGTTTAAACTGTTAATCCTTTTTAACGTTCATCAACGTTTGTTCCTTTTTTTTATGCTTTTACGGTTTCATACGTTTTCAACAATATTTTACAATTTTTAATGTTTTTACCTTAGTCAGGTATTTTAAGTTATTTTTACATTTTTTTAATTATTTTACGTTTAATATTTTTTAAGTTATTTCAATGGTATTTACATTTATTAAACAATTTTAAGTTTTTTTTTGTGTTTATATTTACATAGTTTTTTTATAAATATTTTAAAATTTGGATGAAATTTGATAAGTATTAAAACGAAGATCAAAAATTTTTAGTAATTTTCATTGTAATTTCATGAAACGTTTAAAGTTTATATTATTAATCGTCTACACATAATCGTTTGCAAATGAAAATTCAAAAAACCTAAGCTATGACTTATGTTTTTTAATAAAATAAATTACTTTTTAGCAATAATATCAAAAAATAAATTTAGTAATAATGTAATATAGTCTGACAAATCGTCTTCGCTCAAAATCGTTTTTTCAACTTAATTAAGTATCTGTTCAAATAAAGAATATACTTTATTTTATATTGTATATTCTTTATCTCGATAATCACACCATAATCTTTAATATATCCTATCTAAATATAATACGTGCATTACTCTAAGAGGAATGTCAGCGCATTATTTGATTTCTCTCTCTAACACACACGTACTATAGCTAAATTTGGATTCATCAGAACAAACATGTTGTGTTGATAACATTAATATAAGAGTGAATGACCTATGATAAGACCTATACGTAAGAATATAATCTAGGACTCACTATAATTTTAAGCGATTTACGAATTATGATGTACTGCACTACAAAATACATTACATAAAATACTAAATATTAATAACTAATAAGTATTTTATTTACAAGTTATTTTAAGATGTTGAAGTGCTCTGACAAAATACGAGTAATACGATTAAGTTAGGTTGGGGCTGAATGAACTTGGACCCCTGATTTTTGATTTTTGATTTCTAAGTGTAGTGCTGATTTAAAAATTGCATTTACAATTAATTTACAATTATTTACAATTATTTTCAAATTTTTTGCACAAGGTGGGGGCCAACTTCACAAAGTTTACATATTATATATAATATGACTAATAGGTACGTTAATATTATAATATAAGTACTTTATAACAGTGATGGCCAATTTTCAGATCTTGTCATAGTCGCATGCAACTCGCGTCTTATTAACAAAAACCAAAATTTGCTTTTTATTATTATGAATTTTGTTTTATTTTTTAAATTATAAAATGTATTTATAAATATTTTGACTCTTGATATCATCGTATTTATGTGCGTGACACTTTTCAACCAAAATCATGCCCTTCCTTTTCGGCCGATTTACTTTTCGATGAAAACAAAAAGCTTAACAATTAGTAATATATTTTAGTCTTTAATACACAGAAAACATATTATAAAAAATCCTTAAAAATAAAGGTTGAATAAAATGTGTATAATTTAAATATATAAATAAATAATTATAATTTATAATTTTTGTTAATAATTATTAAATGTGTACCTAATACAAAAAAACTCTCTAACAATACATATAACGATCAGTTTTGGTTTATTATACGCATATGCCTTATGCCATCACAATCAAACTCCACAACCACCAATCAAATAATTATATGTTATACACATTTTATACAACTTATTTATTTAATAATTTTCTAGAATAAGTTTTATACTAGTGAAATTATATACCTAAAATGTTTATATTTTTATATATTTCTAAATATTATTTATTAAATTTATTGCTTTGGTCGAAAAGAGAATCAACTTTTTTTAAATTTAGTTGAAAAGCATGGGCATATTCATGTCGGCCATCTCTGCTATAAACAACATAAACCCCAGGGTACCACGATTTCAATTAACAGTGCACAAGATCATAGGTAAGTCGCAGCGTCTCACGTCGTTGAAATCAATCACCTATAAAAAAAAAAAAAAAAAAAATAGGACGATACAGACGGAGAAGTTATCCTCAAAATTCTGAATATGTGTTTCGACCTAACTGAACCGTTATTTTGGGGTATTTTGCGATATCGAGCACTGCTTAAGTGCCCGTACTACGTCGTATTGGTAAGCATAATATTATTAAATAATAAAACATTGTATCACACGTTTTTCTCGTTTTCGGGGCACGTCTGTTGCTGATCGATTGATAAACGTTTTGAGTGCAATAAATTGATAAAAATAAATCAGTTTTATCAATATTTATTGTCCCTATAGGTATTTAATATGCATTTATTGACATTTAAATAATCAAATATAAGCTCTCATCGGTGATAATATATGCATAGATAGTAAAAACAGCAGAGATCGCGTGCCAAAAATACACATATGCGACCAACGCCAATACAGTGTCATCTGCACTAAACGGATAATATAATATCATATTATTATATCATGTGTGTGTATGTTATTTGTGTGGCGAATGCTACCGGTCTTACGATGTGTTTTCGCGAACAACGGTAGTGAGGTGGTTGGTGGGAGAGTGTGGTAGAAATAAATAAATCGTCGTCAGCCGTGTCAATAAGACAAGAACTTAACGGATTTACCACGGTACATGTTTCGATGATAAACCGTCGGGAAACATAAAACGATTAATAAATAAACGGTCTCCGTGGACGAAATATAGCGCATTCTGCCGCTCCCACGCACGTGATTAATCGTACGCATATTTCGAGGTATTTTATTATACTGCATTACGTTATTTATTAAAATTGCGTTTTTACTTATATTATGCATCGACTGCTGTGAAGCAGCTTCCGTCTCCCGAGACCACTTTGCGGAATTATTCGACATTGTCTGGAAACGAAAAATGTATCTAAAAATACCGGACACCTTCGGTCATTAAAATTTTACCCGCTATCGAAAGATGTCCGTTTGGAAAGGTTTTACTGTATACCTACATCGCGACAATATTATCGTGAGGTATTAACCACTTTATTTGGTTAATATAGTTAACCGGAGTTAACCACATTATAACTGGCTATCGGATTATAATATTAGTATTATAATACTAATATTATAATATTTTATTAGTGACAGTTCAATAATATTGTATAATCATTATAAAAATGTTGCTCTCGTAAATAATATGTAAAGCACACGACATAAGTGATCATAAGGAGGCGGTTTTCAGGTTTAAAGATCGTCGACACCAAGCCGCAATAATAGTTATCAAACCTTTTAAAAAAAAAAAAACCCTATTACGCTTTTTACATTATTATAATAATAATGATTGTTGATGTAATATTTATACGCGAAAATATATTGTAACAGACTGTATACCAAAGCTATTGCTATATTATACTATTACACCGTAGTAAGTGTCCCCGTATGACATACCATTATAAATGACCACCTGTCGAATGTTATTACCACTAGTATTGTATAGAATTGTTTCGTCGAAGCCTGCCGAAGAATTCACTGCGATAAGAATCCGCGCGACAGACACCGTATACCGATATTGAAATTCGGCCAAAACCGCCGTCGCCGACACGGATTATAATAATAATAATACGTCTTCGTACACTCTGCACGGCTGTACAAGAACATCAGCGTCGCGATATTTTTATAATATTATTATTAATATTATACCTTATCGTCGTTTTATTATTGTTATGTATTATTCAAACACAGTATCAATGTTAGTGTTTGAATGAAAAAAAAAAAAAAATAATAAAATTATTTTTCAAAATCACATAAAACTGCAAGACTAAATTTTAAGTATACTAGGTATTATATGATTATTGCTAACTTGTTAATGAACATGCGTTTATGGTTAATTGTACAATATAGCAACTGGCGACTGCAACATAATAATATATATGATGTAATGTGTGATATAATATAATAAAAGTGCAGGTATTTAATTGACAGTGGTCAGTCAATGTGGATTAAAAACAAGGAGCGGAAGAACGTGAAACAGTTACTGTTGTAAACAATTTACTAATCAGTGTTACATTTAGCAGCTCGTTTTCCCTTATAAGTAGCTATAAAAATTAGAGCTCAAAGGACGAGGGCAGCATAATATATGTACCACCAGCTAATCGTAACTGAATGTATACACATATGTTTGCGATGTTAAAGACAGTTCTCATCTTTCCATCATGCTGTCTCGTTTCCGACCTTAGCTAACTTAATATGCATACCGACTGACCAGTGTTGATGATTATTTGCTTGGACAAGTTTAATTAATATGTATAATATGTTACCGTCAAATACATAAATTAAGGAAATAACGTTAATGACTAATCAATAACAATATCTCCAATAAAATTAGACTATATACGATATCGACTGTAGGATATAACCTTAATGGCTATTGTTTTTGGGTAATGAAGCATTTAGTAATATTTCCTAGGTAATGACAATAATTCCAGTCTTTTTCAACCAAAATATTGATTAACGCATACACCGTACATCATTAAGTAATAGAAAGCTGTCCATAAGATATAGCATAGTAAATATAAAATATGAATCATAACAATAGTTGGTATTTGTTTAACATTCAAAGCACATCGCAAGCATAATATAGTACCTTAACCTAAACTGTCGACGGATTTTTCAAGGGACTAACGACGTCATTTTAAATTTTTAACCCAATTTTCATATTTTGTTAGACAAAATAATTATCAGCAATGTTTACCAGAAGTAAACATTAAGGTGATTTCCTAGTCATAGTTGTAAACGTATTAACAAAATATTTGATTTTTACAACATTGTCAGTTAGGTAGTGCTTATAGGCATTTATAATATCGTCTACTAATGTTTTACGTTGACGATAAAGATTTGGGCATTTACGTCATTTACCCAAGTCACATCATTGATGGTAAACAGTTGTGTTCAAGATATATTTTTCAGGCGTAGTAAGACATAATTTTACTCACCCAACCCGTTTAAAAATTTCAATTTTAATTTTTGTTATTTTTTAACTGTCAATATTGATAAATATTAACGTACCAAGGTATTACACCTATTACCTATTACAGACATCATCGAGACTAGAAGTAGTTAAAGCTATTTAAAAAAAGTGACTAAACGACTGAATTTAATCATAAAATTGACTTATAGTGGCGGCGAGAACTTTTTGAGTCTTTCAAACAAATTGTTGATATCAAATATTTTTACCACTATCGCATTGATTATCACCTTAGTGATTCGCAAAGAGCAAACTCTAAACTAGTGTATATAATATATTAATTATAATATTTGCCATGATATTTGTGTTTAGGTCTTACAAAGATCTGCACACAGCCGAACCCGGCTATCCACCCACCCAACCGTCACAGCAATTACTTCAAATAGTCCTACGTCCCGCCGCCAATGGTGGACTTATATATCTAAGCATATGTTTCCTAAATACTAACTGTTATTAAATATTTTTCTCTGAATGTTCTTCACCACTTACTTTCAGTGTGTAGCAACTGTTACACCTAGTCACAGGATTGGGCGCCACTGACGGTAACATATAATATATAAATATACATTCTACATAGGCAGGTATGTTATATTGTAGTGTCGTACTGTCGTTATTATGACATCTGACCGTATTGAACATTTGTACACGCAGTCTGTACGTCTCACGTTTGGTGGATATACTTATAGGTGTACTTACACTAATATTATGATATCTCATATACACTATAAATATCAATATGTTTTGTCGTCCGTATTTTATTATATACCTTCTCGTTGCTGTATACGTAGACGACAAGTACGAGTATGACATGGCAATACGGTCAACTCATTATCGGGGCCCCGGCGTGTTCCGGGCCGCCACACACTTTTCGCACACGCGCCCCTACACCGTCGTCGAGCGCAAACGGTCGCGATTTTTTTTCGAATTTTCTCGCCCGCCCCCTCCCCCCCACCGCGGCGGCGGTTCACCCTTACCACGGTCGATCGACGTGAATCGCGGTTCGCCGAGAACGGTAATATTATTAGAACACAGCGGTCGGTATTACTATGACTATAATAACATTGTAGACGATAAAAACTGTTATAACACGATGGACCGGCGAAAACGCGACGGCGGCGATGGCGAAAACGACGTCGACGGACGGTTACCGCGCGGCGGTCGTACTGGCGGCGGCACATGACATGATATTCGCGAAAAACGCCAGTGCGCGCGGCAGCCGATCGAGTCACGGAGGAGGAGGAGGAGGAGGAGGAGGAACAATATTTTCATGTACACACACGACGGCGGCGGCGTTTATAGGCCGCGCGGACCGCACAGATGCTGCGACAAACGGCGCGCGCGATCTTGTGCGTAGGCTCGCGTAAAAATGCGTTTCGTGTGCGCGCGTGTGTGTGTGTGCGCGCGCGCGCCGCGTGTCGTTACGGCCGTGTGTCCGCGCGGCGGCAAGACCGACACCCGTTAAATTTAGCTTCGCGCGTCCGAGCCAAATTTCCGATCTTCTAAACTTACGCGTGTAATACATATTCTACACAATATTTCGTACACGCGTATCATCGTGTACCTACACCGCAATATAATATACTCGTATCGTGATAATATAAGAGCCCTCCACTCCGTCCGACAATAATATTGTTGTTTGATATTTCGATTGTTCGAGCGGTGTGGTGATTTTTTTTTTTTTTTTGATTTTTGGACACCGCCTTTAATCTTTTTTTTTTTTTCAGTCAGTGGATTACGGCCGATCTGCAGCTAGGTAGACAGAATATAATAGAGAGAAAAGTGCTTCCTCCTGTTCTGCAGTATAATATTATAGCAAGACGGAGAACGAACAGCGTAATATCTCGGTGACGTGTAGTCGTCGGAATAAGCATACTGTCTCCTCTTTGTCTGACTGCTGCAGGACTAACAGAGTGATGCACATTATAAAACTTTTACGTTTTGTCATGTATAATAAATAATACACGTGACTTGTAAGTGCCACAGAGTAAGACGGTTTTTTAAGACTGACGAATAGCAACAGTCGAGGCATCAGATACATTATACACGAATACGACATGTTTATACTTGTCTTAATCAACCAGGCCTAACCCGTTAACTAATAACTAATGTTTATACAACAACTATACAGTAAATTACGGTTGCAGTAAACCACATTACATTTTTTTTATTCAACGAAGAAAATATATTTTCTACTTTTTTGTTTATGGAATTAATGGTAAAATGTTTAAAAAATGCTAAAATAAGATATTTTTATTGACAACGGCTTTAAAAGCGCCAATCTATTTTATTCAATCGAAGAATCGTATTGTTTTGTATATAATATTATGAAAATGTCTCCGGGTATAATGAGAAAACACTTTTGAGGTGGACGGGGGATTTTGGGTTTAAATTACTCACGTTAAACGGGATGTGTTGTACTATAATGCGCTAACAAATGTACATTTTTCGTGTCATCAGAGTATCTCTTTTATGTTTTTTTTAAGTCAAGCAACGAAACAAAGTTTGAAAAGTTTTTCAAGTCAAGTCAAACCGTTTACATTATAATACAAATATTATATTAAAACAGTTTTTGAAACCATTTGCATTTAGTGGCTTTTATATGAATGTCACTTAATGCTATTATAACCTGTATATTACATAAATATAGTGTGCATGCGTTGAGTACAATATATAATTATTATTTTTTTATGGTTGTATTGGACGACAATAACACGACAGGGCATCACAAACAACAGCAGTAATATATGTTTTTAGAGTGTTTGACCGCTTATACTAATATTATTTAATTACGTCGACGAGAACGTTAAACCGCGACATTTATTACGGCATTTTATAGCTGACACCGTATATATACTTATTGTTTATATGGCACGCGCTTAAAATAAAAACGAAAAAAAATCCTTAACCTTGACCACTGTGTGTTAATGTTTGCATGATCACTTTCCGGTAAGTTTGTTTTTATTAAGATCTTACCTCTATAAAAACGGTCGAGAAAAATTCCGGTGTGGACTGGTAAAGATCTTACGTGTATTGTTGAAATTCCTATACCGGCTATACCTTGTATACGTGTAATTAAAAAATTAAATATATTAATCAAATAATCTAAATAATATGAAGGTTGATGTGTTTCCACATTTTCTTGTGACCCGTTCCTAATCCCTCTCCTCCCAATTCCAATAAAATAATGTCAATTTCCGATAATACATATTCATTTTATACATAACTATTATTGTTATTATTATTTATTATTTTTTTTTATTTCATATCATAACGTAACAATTCAATACAATTAGAAAGTTTAAACAATTTGTCCCCATATGCAATCTTGATTTGGAGACAAACATGTTCTATTCTAATTAAATGTATGTGCCTAACGTAAAGAAAAAGTGAAAAATTATGAAGGCACTACTGAATAACAAAGGATAATTAATATATAAATATAATATAACAAATAATTTTAAGAATTATGAATTACGACGAATTCTCATTCACATCGTATATAGTATGTAATTAAATATGATACATCAAATAAACAAATGAAATAATGAAGAATATACACATTTTAATGTTTAATATTTTATAAAATAAGACCACTGAATCTTGTCATGATCATGATCATAGAACTCTTAAGTTCATCGTTATATTGTCGGTGCATGCATAATAACGAGATAAATAAAAAAAAAAAAGCTTTTGAACAAGATTTTACAATGTTTATTAAAAAAAAAAAAACTATAAACATACGTTTAATATACCTCTACAAATATCTATTAAGTGCCACTCAACGTGATATAGTTTCCTCGGACGGCAGATTTCTCGGAAGAAAACTGATCAAAAACCCTTGTTACGAAAACATGCTTGTGATATTATACTTAATATCTCTACCATACCTGCTATTATATCAGTATATAATATGATAATACTATTTAAACATAATATTGTTTGATACAAAATTAGGTTGAGCTAACTTGCTTCATTATAATGTTAAACGATTTAGATAGCTTGATGCTGGACTGTTCGTAAAATCAATTAGGTTATATCATGCCAGCACAGTATTCTCGTTTTCTTTAGTGCTTTAAAACAATGAAAATTGAGTATAGAGTAGGTATCTGTATATATGTATTAATACTGTTACTATTATAGTAGTTGTTACTGATTAATCATTACCTGCATGGCTGCATACAATAATTGACAAATCTGATACCTTTTCTTTGCAAAATCAAAAACTCATCACTTTGTGCTGTGCCAGTATAATATACGCCTTAATAAAACTATACTTTTTTTCATAAGTAAGTTGACTTTTTACCCAAACACCTTGTCTAATTGAACATTTTAGGCTTTTGTATTTACGATTCAGAAAAATAAATATTATACACAACACATACTATATACAATTAGGTAACAGAACAATTTTCTTCTGTATATTGCATTGTAAAAAATTGATTAATGTAATGGTTTAATAAAATTTGGTGAACTAATCATGGGCATCATTAATATTGATTTATTTTACACAGCTTGTAAGAGTTAAAAACTGTATTTTCTTCATGAAATTTCTTAACGAGTTTTTAACCTATCTTTAATATGCAACACAATTAACAGATGATAAAACATTTGATGAAGAGTGAAAACGTTGAATAATATATAAACTAAGTGAGATAAGGCTACAAATAAATTCTTGATCCATGTTGAGTGTCAACATGTCGTAAACTAGTAAATTGATATATTATGTAATATATATTGTATATATGTATACACTCTTATACACTCTTTAATTGATATTGTAAGCAAATTTACATGATATAACAGCTGTCAAAACATAGTGATATAAAATAAATATGATATATCATAAAAACTGAATTATTGAATTCGAAAAATAATATACTTTAAAACTTTAATTTGTATAAATCATTAAAGGATAATATTAAAACGATAAAAGGTTTCTATATTATGGCTAAATATAATATTCAATGCTTTCACCGAATTATAAATTTTTAAATATAATTAATAAACATGAAATAGTTATTTATAAAATTGTTTCATCTTCATAAAGAAGAGTTGTTTCTATTTGTACTATAACGATACAATAATATAAAAATATTGTTACTGAAGTTACATGTGGTTTGCCTTCAGTTATAATATATAATAAATGAAAACGTCTAAATCGAATTATACATATTATATAAATTGATTTTAAAAATAATAAACTTATTTTTAAATTGACCCTTCTTGTCAAAGGAAACTTATAATTTGTTTTAACTTCAGCGCGATGTTTTTTCCCTCATCAATTTAACATGTTTCACACAGGAATGAATAACGATTCCTGTGATTTTTATAATCATAAAAAAAATTTTTTTCTCATATTTCTACAAGTGCTTTTAAATTAAAATAGTACTAAACTTGCAGTATAGAGTGTATTAAGAATTGTAATATAGGTAGTGCTTTTAAACATAAAAGTATTCTCTGAAATTTTATAATACATATTTGTACAGTCCAGCTTATACAGATGCAAGTTTTGCTATGATATAATACATTTTATAAAATAATATAATGTATAGGTATGTATATTATTATGCACAAGCTCCTAAAGTTGTCGGTGATAATATTTACTGTAGAGTTTACTGAGTTTACACTAAATCTCGACAAGCAAAGTGGTGGAGACCTCTTTAGAACTTGAATAAAACTATAGATAAAAGCGAAAAACGTCACAGTCTCTACTGCCCCCTCGGTGCGCATATTATAATATGTATATTGATAACCATCAGTGGCGTCGTTTCCATTGTATGGACATACTTACATGTGTGTGTGTGTGTGTGTGTGTGTGTGTGTGTGTGTGTGTGTGTGTGTGTATTTTAATAAATGCTGACACATACTCTATTTTGGACGAGTCGGATAGTTTTATTCATTACCTTTGTCAGTAAACTCTGGCGACACCGTTGTTACACGAGACATTTGTAACGTGAAAAATGTAAATTTAACTAAAAAAACGTCAGTGCCGGTGGCGGCGAAAAACATCCCTTGTGGGATGTTTTGTAGTTAAAGTTCACGAACCTAGAAGCAAAGGAATTCGGAATGATCCGAAATATGCCATTGTAAAAGCGACTGGTCTTGTAAGAGATGGGACGGGAAACGTGAGAATGCATAAAATGCAACTCGAAACTCCCAATAAATGTTAAGCTTTTGTTTCGACTATACCGTAGTTATGCTGTATACTTGTAAGCGTGCCGTTTTTAGGGTATTTCCCCTTCGTATTTAATAAATATTTAAAAAGTAAACGCTTTAAACGAATCCGTTATTGTGAAAAACTAAAAACGAGCTCACGAAAAGTGAATACTTGGCAACACGTTAAAGAGCGGAATATGAACTTGTAAAATGGTCTTTAAAGTTTAATATTATATTTATATACATGAACTCCTTATGAGAAGTTTGATTATACTTATGGTGAATATTTTTGTGGAATAGTAACACGAAACCCGATATATTATAAATGTCGTTTTGATGAGTAAAAATAATTTGGGCATTCAGTTTTCGAATAATAAAATAAATCTATTTTGACAAAAAAATAAATCGTATTTTTAACTTTGTACTGAATATTCAACGAATAAATTAACAGACTTTTATTATATTATTTAAACTCGATAAGAATTTATTTTTGGCATGGACAGAACAAACCTTTGGTTTGACGTCCGGTTCTTAAAATGGGTCATTATTATTTACGGAATGTCAAAAAACAAAACACAAAACATTCAACATTTATAATTAATGTATAATCTCTTCTCATCAGCACTATTATTGTAATTCAGTAGTATAATGTAAGTTTCATGTTTTGCTAATAATGTTGGTGTATTTTACGATATTCAGATAAGAAGAGCGATAACTAGTTTCAGTGAATTTCGTAAAACGTTTATCATCGTGGGCGAAAACAAAATACATTAACGTTTACAAATGAGAACTGTGATTATTATATATTTTTACACTGCAGTATTTAATGGTGAATCTTCCATGGTAATCCTTCGTGACCAGAGCATAGAAGTATAGCCAGGTACACGTTAAGTTAGGTACACGTAGTAATAATAGTATAAATACAAAACAAATATTAATAGGCATGTCAATTGTAATACAAACTTTATAAATTGTAATTTTGTAACGCTGTAGGAACATAATGTATTTATTTATTAAATATAATGTCCCCGGAGTGTCATTTTCATAATACACCGAGTGTATCCGTAAATGGTACATATGCCCCGAAATAATATAATAATTGTATTGCATTGACCATGTGCGTCCATATTCATTACCCTCGGTGCATCAAGAGGAGTTGAAATTAATTTCAACGGATCACGGATATGTGACAACGTAACAAACTTTATGAACATAATAAGGTAGTAGTACGAGTAGCAACCCTTAAACTAAGGAACTCCGGACGACTATAATAATACTCATAAGTTTTTCGTTATACAATATATTTTAATGTTATATAATATTTAAATGAAGTTGTGTAATAATATGTATTTAATATTGTTTAATGATAAAATTTGTAAGCTGGAACTTATTATTTGAACTATCAGTATTGAAGCTCTCTAGTTACGGTTGAAATTATAATTCAATGAGCTCTGAAAACCTCACTGAATTACTTATATTATATAATATTCTATATGTTATAGAATATTATACTCCAAAATATTTTTTTCTAAAATTTTAATTTTCAATATTTCACCACTTGGTAATAGCCGTACAGTATAGCGCAAAACGTTACTCAATTTACCATCCAGAAAATGATCAGAATATTCTGAGTGCTACTCGGGATGTGAGTGATGGGTGATGACACTTGTTGTATACTAGTATAATAGTCAGACTATTAAGAAAAAATATTATCAATATCGCAATGGATGCATTTGGGCTATTGAAAAAGTTTAATTTTGATAACCAGTTACTAGACTCCCACTGAACTCTGATGCATACATTATTATGTTTAATATTTGATAATAGCAACTATGCTAACTATCACTTTCTCTTTCTTACTCCCTGAAGTCTAAGATCACGTATTTCAGCACTATAATAAACACACACGCTTGAATCACCTCGTGACGAGTGTTTTTTTTTCTTTCCGCTTTTAAAGAATCGTGTACGTGTGACGAATGAGCAAAAAAGTGATCGTGACGATTACGATAAACAACAATAATAATAATTGAATTTTTTTTTTCGTTACAAGTAGATAGAAGCATTTTCAACATTGCCTTTTATTCATACAGAGGTCTGTGTGTATTCAGAAGCATATATAGCCTTTATTTATATAAATTAATAGACAAGTTATCTAAACAATGCGTAATGCACCCCTTTTTTACGATCATACTGGTTATTTTTTTTTATGTAATTGTATGTTAAGTCTTAGAATTTTCAAGGAAAGTATGTAACAATAAATTTAGAATAAAATATGACAATTATACTAAACTTACAAAACTAAAATTAAAACAATAGTAAAACATTTTAATAGTTATTTTGTATAAACAATGGGTCAAGCCGTATTATTTTAAGTCTTTATAAAATTCTTCTTTGCAGGCAAAAGTTTTGAGCACGCGATTTTGACCGAGTATTAACCAATACGTGTACACGTATCTTAAACGTATTAATACCCGTGTAATTAAAACCCGGGTATACGTGTAATTACTCAAGAACCCGTGTATCCTAAAATATTCTAGAAAAAGTCAAAACATTATTTGATGATATTACTTTTCAATTTAATGATAATATTATTCAAATATCACAAACTGATCAATTTGCAACCAAAAAGACTAATTTTTATATGGTCATGAAAAAAATAATATAAATAATGCATCGGTGCAGTATCAAAATTATTTAGGAGAACCACTGCTCAGATATGATTTATGCCCACTTGAATGGTGGAAATCTCATAAAAAGAAATATCCATTAATTGCTCAAATCGCAAAAAAATATTTATGTATACCAGCAATGTCGGTTAGCTCGGAACGTTGTTTCTCTACAACATGAAATGTGATACCTAAAAGAAGCTTCTTAACAACAGAAAATGTTAACTTATTAGTATTTTTATACGAAAACCGTCAACTATTGTAATGATATATTTTGTTAATCATTTATACTTACAAATATTGAATTATTTCTTAATTTTGTTTTTCTTATTCATTGTTAAACATATTATCATTTATTTATTTATTAGGTTATTTAAAAGGCTATAATAATTAATATTTTTTATTTATATACTGTGTGAAATCATCGAGCATATTGTCATATTTAATTATTTCCTTAGTTCTTTTATTTATGTTTTGTGTAAATTCTATTATTATTTATTACTTAAAAAAAAAACTTTATTTATTAAAATTAGATTAAAAATCAATAAAACAATCATATAGACCGGCAATAAAAAATTTTTTTTTGAAATTTTATATAGTTAATTATTTCTACAATCCACTATTTGCCCGCTATTTATACATTGAAAAATAATTCCTAAAATATTGTCCGCTATTAAAAGGTGTACGTTAGAACATAGGGACTAGGGGAAGTTTCACTGTAATTATTATATACAAATATTAACGCAAACACACGGTTACGCTTACACGGTCTGAAGCAAATACACGTGTACACGGTCTGAAGCTAATACATGAATACACGGGTACACAGCTTTCAATATTCACTTGCCGGTGTTTTTTATTTACGCGAATTTTAACACCATTTTGTTAAATACACGGGTATCCGTGTTTTTAAATACATGTGAAATAGGGACCTCTAGGGGAAATCAAATTGAAATTTTGTTTTTAAAAATCTCGGGATACCTATCTAAAAATAATTTTGCTAATAACTAATCTTCCGCGATTATGACTATTTATGACGGCGACAATATAATTATGACAGACGACCGTCGACTATGTCAGTATAGATTAGACGAGTATATATAGTATCATAATAGTATATTATGCACAGCGAAGTGACGTGCATGTAATCCGAAACCATTTACGATGATGTTTGTCGGGCACGCACACGCGAATATTAATATGTACATAACATTATAATAATAACGTACAGCCTTTATACGTATATTATTATCATAATAGGTACAACCCGCATTACGACTCAAGTGCCCCGCGTAGTTCCGGCGATTAAACCTATCTCAAGAAGACGACGGCGGCCTTAATAACTTTAAAATTTAATAGACGTAAGACGAGGCGACTGCCCCGTAGTGCGTTGTATATTATGAAATATTGTACAGGGTCAAAACGCGGTGCAGTATACTATAATAATATAAGCTCGTTTGTCACAGTACGCTCTCTTCTCGCTGCAGTTCAGTACACTATATTATTATAAATCTGCTGTCACGTGGTAGCGGCGGCAAAAGTATAAGCCGATCGTTCACTCCACTGATTAAATAAACCTTTTTTAATGGGCGGTGGAAAAAAAAAACCTCAAGCTTTTATTGTTTCCACCCTTTGTGCACCTCCTATACCGCATAAGAGCGATGTATAATATTATAGTATAATGACTTTGTCACGTAAACAATATAATAAAATATGTACTAGTGCTGTAAGCCCAGACGGAATGATATAAGTAGATGTTGTTTTATTTGAAAAGCTTTGTGTGTTACCTATGGCGAACGTTTAAAATGAATAATATAGTCGGCAATGGCACTGTAGTGTTAGAAAAACAATAAAAAAGTTTCGTTTATTATTTTTAAAATTGCATACAGATTATAAGGTGTAAGCATACTCATAGTTTTTTGTCAATTTAAAAATATATTTTGAATAATTCGAATTCTGGAATTAATTTTACTAAATATGATTTTTTTTTTAAAACATATTATCTGTTACATTAAACTTATAAAAACACGATATAGTATACAATTCGTAGTCTAAAAATTCTCATTTTAAAATTACGTGCATAAAACAAAAAATTAACTCATGGTTATTTTCACTAATATTTTAAAAATGAATTAAATTAAATATTAAGTATGGGGTAGTGTGTTAAAAGATTTTGATTGTAACTTATGAATTTTTTATTGTGTTACTTGTCTTGTTGTTCTATGTTATTTTATTGAATTTAAGTTGCATTATTTTAATAAATTATAGCTGTTACAACTAAAACGTCGGTGTTATAAATATAAAATGCATTCAGCATTGGGTTGTGTGAATGTCGTTATATAATAACTAATTGAATTGAACTTGGAAGTGTTATAAATAATTCACGGGCTAAGATAAATAGTTTGTCGTTTTCGGCTTCTATGTAGCCTTTTAAATATAAATACACAATTTTTCAATCACCTCGGCACGAAAAACTACATATACCTAACCCAGTGACTGAATTGGATTCGAATCCACTTTTTGACAGTTGGCCATTTGTCAACGCGTTCCAATCTGTATACCGACAAATGTGACGGGCTTGCGGTGCTTCACGTCATATTATTTCGTGGCACAATAACGACGTCCGTCGCATAACAATGTAGTACAATGGTGTGCAAAAAGGGCACTCGATTCGGAAAAGAAAGAAAAAAATACGAATAACAGGAAATAAACTTTAGTTAACATTGACCTGCGATAAAGACAGCTCGTTTGATTTCACCGCATTGTTTTTTCTCTTTCATCAACGGTACGCGTTCAAAATCTATACAATATAATATACAAGACGACTGTAGTTATAGCAATGATGACGATGGTGATTTTCGCGGAGGACACAACAGGGTAATATTTCAAAATCATATGACATCAGTGGACAGTACAGTAAACATAATAAATACTATATGTTATTGTGGTTGACATATTTTATGCAGTACATATAATAATACGATTCGATTGCTTAAGCGCATATAATCATTATTTTATCTTATAATTCGTCAATATGGGACGTACTTTTGCGGAACGCCGTTGTCGCGTCGCTGCGGCTAGGTATATGTTACATACATCGATCATTCGTCCTCTGATCGAGATGCCGACGGACGTACTGATTTGGCGCGTACGACTACAACTATTATCGATGTTATTATTATTATTATTATTATCATCGTCGTCGTTCAAAATAATCTGACCAAATTCGCATGACCACGATACTGCGCTCGTAACGCATCGTGCGTGTAAGAAAACTAGTATGTGCCACCACGGCGGCGTTAGGAGTTGAAAATAGAACGCATTGAGTTAATCTTGGAATCACCTCCTGTCTATTTCTAGGTTAAGTGGCGTATATATAAAAAACAAAAAAAAAACGATACAGCTACGGCGGTAGCGTTATAACAGTGGCTGAGACGAACGGCCGATGCCAAGTGGTCCTTTTAAATTTGTTATGATATTGTGTAATATATGTTCAGAGTGATGCACCAGGCATGATCACCCTCATTTGACGCTTTAATTGAACATTTATTCACATTTTAGTTTTCGGCAGTTTTAAGATACTAATTTTAGTCTAATATTAAAGTACTTAGGTTTTTTAAAAGAGTTATTTTCTTGTTTTTTCTTATTTGAAAAAATAAGTATGTATTGCTACAGGACATTTTTTAAATTATATATAATATAATCTAAGCATTAATTTTGTCTATAAGAATACTTACAAATCTCAAAAATTTTGATTTGAATAAAGTATCATTAGCATCATTCTATATTGTGTAAATGTATATTATGTATAACGAAAGAGATATATAGATGAACATATTATTCATGCGAGTATATTATTAAACGCATATTGTATACGACGAAGGGAAAAAGAGAGAGAGAGAAAGAGATTGTAAGAGAGAAACGAAATCTTCAGGTGTCTAGCTGTTGGTGTACGCCTACGGGTGGCCGCCACTGTTTGCTACATCGGCGATAACCTTTCAACAGATATGCTAATGGACGGTAAACGCCAAGAACCGACGCGACGCGGTCGTTGCCAAAGTCTCTGGTGGGACATGACTGTGTGTATTATTATTATTATTATTATTATAACGATGATAATTATTGTCACCCATAACGTGTGTGTTCGAGTTATGATATTTTATTTATACACTCGAAAATTGTGTTTATAATTATTATATCAAAATATTACTTGGCGGACCCGCGTGTAGACTATGATTATAAAAATATCATCGCAATAATCTCGGGTAGCGTACAAAATTCAATCAATTTCAAGATGCCGTAGGAATGCCGGAGAACAAAGCGACGGTCTGAGGTCTCGGGACGTGTGTATGCACCTCAATGATTAAGTCGCACTATTCATAAAGTGTACCTCTATCCAACTTGTAAATAATTTTTTCATACCAATTATTAAATCGTTGACGGTCTAGCACGTGTCTCGCCGCGAGCGGTAGCTTTAAAGCGGGATACGGTAGCGGTGGTTTCGAGAAGTCTTAGCGCATTGCGTCTGTACGCGCACGGCCGGCCAGCTGACACGGAATCGCCGAAAATCCCGGGCGGAACGCTCTTTTCGAGTCCACGCGCGCGCGAATCCCGCTCCAGTCGTCTCTGCCGCCGACCCCCCTCCACCGACCCGCTGTCGTATTGATCACCCATTCTCACCCAAACCTATCCCACACCCACCCAGCCACCTTTCCCCCCCCCACAACAAATTCTCCCATGCAAAGACTTCTATAGTTATAATACAAGTGTATTATGCGTAGGTATTCACGATACATTACGGTGTACATAATAATAATAACAATATTATAGTCTATACGATGTATTATAATATTGTATTAGAAATGTTTTATACCGCGCCTCCGAGCTCGGATCCGTCGAGCTTTCCCGTAATTTAATCGAAAAAATAAACTCGAAAAACTTTAACTCGATAATCGGGCCCGAAAATCTGTCTAGATGGATTTTCATACAGCTGGTCCAATGGTGTTGTGCGGACGAAAGGTCGAGTCATATATTTATATCGATTATTATCAGTCATCAAACGTTTTTCCGTACAGGTATGTGGCTGATATAGGTGCCTATATTTTTATTATAATATCATATTATCATATATTTTAGAACGGTTAATTGTACGTCCATGAGACCATGTGAAACCATGTTTTACCTGTGAAAAAAATATTTGATTGAAAGTTCCACAAATCATTTATTTTCTGGTGTAATGATTACACTTATATAATGACTACAGACAGTCTTTATATAAAAACACTGTATTTTGCAACGAATATCATCTCAGTAAAATGGTAAATATTATATTATATTTGGCGACTCCAAAACAAAATTTTCAAAAATAATATGTACAGTCTCATAGTTGTCCTCATATATATTAAACCTCGTCGATATCTATAATTAGTACAATAGTATATCTGTTATTTGTTAAGCTAAACTAGATGATACGTGTTATGGTATACGTATATTTTCATATACGATATACGTATCCAAATACTTTCTTGATAATTGTGGCACTGGCCACTAAGTATAATGTAATATTCGGAATATTTGAAAGTATAAATAAAATAATTTTTTAATAATATTGTTACCCTTATAAAGTTAGCGTTTGAGGGTAACATTATTATTGACGCTTGAATGCTTGACTATGGTATAATGTACGAGTGTGTATTATAAAATATAGTTTTTGAAAGTACCTACCTACAATATATTTAATTGATATACAGTGCGTGTTTATTTCGTATTCGTTTTCCTTTTTGTACTCGGCATAATAATATTTATACTTACGTGGTACGTTTTTAAATTACTTCGTTAAAATGTTTTTAATTTTTTCACAAAAACATAGTTTTCTTATATAATTGTTATTAATATTAGTTACACATAGCCATTTCAATTAAACTTCTGCTTTTAACTGCATTATTTACTGTACAGTAACAAGTGCCAAATGCAATATTTTCATGGGCAACACTATAAAACTATCATTCGTAGACACTAGACATCATACCTGAAAATAAATTATATTCATGAATTTGTATGAATATTTAAAAAAAATATATGTCAAATTTGATGCTAATAAATATTTTTTAACTATTTGTATATATAAAACGCC
Organism: Pentalonia nigronervosa; assembly: GCA_014851325.1. NCBI lineage: Eukaryota > Metazoa > Arthropoda > Insecta > Hemiptera > Aphididae > Pentalonia > Pentalonia nigronervosa. Next base: position 7,442 of record JACXSJ010000678.1, on the reverse strand, counting down.
ATAATTACTTGAACAGTGTTATAAAAATGATCACCCTTTATATTAAGTTATAAATAATCAAAATGAAAAATTATAAGTATCTCGTTTGGAGACAAGTTTAGCAAAGTTAAATAAACATAATATATAAATTTAAAATATAAAATGTTTTTATGGAATTTATTATATTTTGAACTTAACGTTTTGCAACCAAATCTATGAATTAAATATTAACGAACTGTGTGGTAGATAGTATTTAGAAAAAAACTGATATAAACAGTATTAAGTAATTGATTGTGCTTTAAGAAAATATAAGAACTCAAATAATGTTCGTTTTCTTGGGTAGCATCCAAACTATATAATTTATCTTCGATATTTACAAAAACCATACAATTATAGTAGGTATAATGAGTGAACATTAATGTTAAGTTAATAATCGAAAACAATCTATTCAAGTTATAAATGGAATGTTATTCGTGCTTAATAATGATTATTGGTTACAATAAACAAATGGTTAATGAATTCAAAATAAAATATTATTGGTGAGAAATTGTGATCAACTAAAGTCCTAGTAAAGTACATTTGAAACGAAAAAAAATGTTACTTTATGATATGGTCTGAAATTTAATTATTGTAATTACCCTGAATAAAAATAAAGTTTATACTTATTAGTTACTAGTATAGTCTTTATTTTATATTATATTATTTTATACATAAAAGCAATTACACAAATGAAGAAACGATTAACCAATAGCACAATATGTCTAAAGCTAGGTAACTTAATGTTTAATTTCGTTTTATTATTTTATTTCAAATCTATTCTCATCTATTGAATTAGATTTTTTTAGTCCATACTTCAAATTTAAACTAATATTTTCAATTTTATTTTATTTTATTTAATTCATCGTTGGACAATTACACATTTCAACTCGTATACTACTAGAATAAACCTATGGATATCCACACACACACACACACACACACATATATATTATACAATTTACAATATAAATTATTATAATATATAATCTTAACTTATATGAAACACGAAATTAATGATATTATTCAAAAACATTTTCTTTTGTCAATTTTACCTATAAAATAAATAAATTATTATATTAAATAGTACTTAAATTTAATGTTCAACAATAAATATTAACAGTAACATAGTTTTGCAATTGATCCTGAAATTGTTGTAGTAGACAAGTTAGTAAGGAAAAGCCAATTAATTAAAAGGACACGGATGACTTATTGTTTGTATAAGTTTCTAATTTTGTTGGGTGTCAAGACTTTATATTATATATTTCTTGTGAACGTTAAACCTATGTATTATCATGACCATGACAATAGTATAATATTTGTAACAACAATAGACGCTTAGATTTCTTGCATAATATGAGTAAAATACATTTAAAGTAAGAAAATTAATGGTAGCATATTGCACATTTACATTAATGGTTTAGAATTAGAGGGCATTGTTATTATATCTATGGAAATAAATAATAATAATATATTAAAAACTTTACTTTTATATTCATAATTAATTTTATAAAACATTTTTTTTTTTTTTTTTGTATTAAGATTTAATGCGATAAATTAATCAATATTCAACTTTGAGAGTGGATTCTGGAAGCAAATTTAGGTACTTTTAGGAGTCAAAAGTAGGCAAATTCTAGTACCAACATTTTAGAACAATTGAATAAAACTAACAAAAAAACACAGAAAATGGAAAAATTTACAAAATATTTGTTTTAGACAAAATTGATTTTATTTTTTGTGTTATTATTGAACAAAAACATAAGTACTTGACATTTTCGTGAAATTTATATTAGCATTTTCTAGACATACCTATATGATATTAATATTATAACATCCTGGAATTGTTTTATGTATTTATAGACATTTGTAACTTTAAACATTTTATTGATTTACGCTAAAAAAATGTTATTTCAACAAGTCAAAATCCTCGAAAATATAGTACAAAATTTCGATAATACAGTAAACATTTTTTTTTAACTTTCAAATTTATATATGATTAGATAATATTCAAACATAAAACAACGATTTTATATTATTTTGTTGTAGTTACAAAATAATATTAATCGTAGAAATTTCAAACATTCCAGTGTAACTTAACTTAATTATTATATATACACAGTGATATTTTTAAAATATGAATACTTGTTTTTAGCTATTTATTGACATTTAAAATTTTTGAACTATTTTTGTTTTTTTTATAAATGTTGATAAAAAATTGTTCTCGGTTAAAAAAAAAACTTGAAACTATAAAAATTGCTGTGATATCAGTTATCTTAAAAATTGATCTTATATAAATTTAAAAATATAAAAAATACATAAGTACATATACATTTTTTTATAGGCGTTTGAAGTTTATTTTTGAACAAAAACACAAAAATTACGAAAATTTGCAAATTGTTTTTTTTTTAAATAAATATCCATATTTTTATTTTTTATACCTTAGGTTTGAAAATATATTACACAGTTCTTTGTAAATTTTTGCTACTGAAATTTAAAAATATTGAATTATGCTTTTACACTTCATAACATATTAATGATTTTTAATAAAACGTAAGGGCTTTTAACTTCTTGCTATAGCTAACGTGTATTATTATTTAATATTAATGAATTTTTTAATATTTTAAGTTTTAAGTAACTCTGATATTGGCTAAGCGTAATCACATTTATACATTTATATTAATTCTATCTAACTAGAACATTCTGTCAAAATAAAATATTTTCCTTAATTTTAATTTGTATATAATACGTTTAATCTTATTTTTTGTATACAAACATTTTTTAATTTAAATGTTGTTTTCGTTATATTTAACAAAATAATATGAAACGCATTTATGTTTTTGTCTTATTACGTAAAAAAAATATTTTATAACTCAGTATAAGTAATAAATATTGTAGTACAGTATATTACATTATTTCCTAGATATCCCTAGAGACAACTTGAAAAAAATTGGTGCCGTGATCTGCTAAACGCTTAAATATAAAATGTTAAGTTAAAACAAAGGTAGTGTCATCACTTGATGGCGTCTCTTATCAAGCTATTCAGTGTTATTTATATTTACTTATCAGTTATAAAATATTCTTATTGTGTCTTAATATATATATATATATATATATTGTAACAGCAAAAAAGATAAAATAGAAAATCATTATGAATTTTTATGTCAGTTTTTTTTGTCTCTACCTTGAGTTTAATGTTTACACATCGTGTATTTTTGATCTTATAATTTATTAGCATTATATAGTCATTGTTGGGAGTTCATTTTATTATAATAACTAGACGAAGACTGCGTCGCATTGTATTTGTTTATCCATTAATACATTTTGCATAGACTATTATATTGCTGTTGTTTTGATTATGTTTTTTTATGTAGGTACTACTTTATTAAAAAAAATAAATAAATAAAAATAACAACAAATGATTTTCATTTAACTTTAATAATTCTATGAACTATTATGAACTGTATTTTGATTTACGCTTAAAATATAATGACACACAACAACATCGTAACACTTGTACACCATAATTGATAAATCGTTCATGTAAATTGTAATATATAATAATAGCAGCTGAACATGATTGTGTTTATAGGTTATACTAACAAAAAATAATATTATTTCAATTTGTAAACAATCTTGTGTGATATTGTATTAAAAAATAATTCTTGGTATTACAAAATTACAATTTAAATACACCCGATGAATAACTACCTACACGAATCGTTTTAGATTGCATATATGATTACTTATTCCAAATTATTATTACACCTATTTGATCCCCCGAGATACATAAACGCTTTTTGTTTATGTGCTTAAGGCTTTGTTTATAAATACTACTCACTACTAGTTGATTTCACATTCTCATAAATGTAGAATTATCACTGCACGTAGCTTTGAACGTAATAGAATAATTACTACCATTAGCAGTGAACATGTTTTGTTGTAACAAATATATATTGGACGTCTAGCTTTTCGTCTTCAAAAATAGCGAAAATAAAATTATTAAAAATAATAACTTATAATGTTTAATTATCTGTGCGATGGTTGTATTTCGAAGAGTAAAATATATAAAATTTGGAAGTCGGTCATAGATAATAGTCGATAATAATTTATATACGAGTACTTAATTTTAACATACTTTATGATTTGGGGATATCTAATCAGTTATTAATTTCATACAATATGTTACGTTTAAATGATCTCGTAAGAAATAAATACTTTTATTCAAATAAGATATTTTTGTTTTGTTTGGTCCTCTATGAAATAAAAATGTTCATACAACACTAAAAAAACTCCAAATACAACGTTAATGGAATTAGCTGAAAATATTAATCATGAATTAATTTAATTATAAAAAATTCAGTATCATGTGTCAAATGCATCATGCTGCAAGATAAATGTAAATGTAAGTGCTATAAAGGAATAATTTTATTCATGTGCGTATGCATATGTTTACTGAATTTATATTAGAGACAAAAAGGGAGAACTAGTGAATTATAATAAAAAAGTAACGTAACATTTATCACTGGGTTTCATCATAAATTATGTTTATACCACGGGCTCAAAGAGTATTTCTTATAAATTAATATATATTAATCTAAAATAAAATACAGCGGTTTTTATTTTTATGAACGCATACAATCGACAACAATTGTTGTATCATTCCAATTCTTAAAAATATAAATTATATGTTACAAATAATTCTTTAAACGTAAATCACAGTGAATAGTATACGCCATGGATTGAAATGTTTGTACAATATTCTCACAATATATCGTATTATATCTACTATGTACGCTTAGCTTATTTTAATATTATATTATATTGTATACGTAATATTACATTAAAATATTATGATAATTCGAATATTTTTATTTAGCCTCACTTAAAAGGTCTTACCATCATGTAGAGACCTAAAGACCCAAATAATTAAACCGTAACGTATATGACGTATAGGTTCATTTAAATATTTATTATTCATATTTAAATTATTATATAGTGACAACAATTTAATTTCTAAAATGTAACATTAAAAGCCATACCAGAAGCAACGTTGTGAATTTATTAATTCACAGTATTGATACACTGTGTACATCGTAGTCGAAATGCTTTAAAAAATGGTTGTACCATAGTAAAAAAATATATATGCACACCTATTAATCGACTATCTATAACTGTTAGACATTTTTTACAATTTGAGTATTTGTATATTCAGTGATAAGTGAAAACAGAGCAAAATAAACTAATTAATTTAGTTTTATATACAAAATAAAATTATTGTTATTTACTGTTTTAAATAAATATTTATTCCTACTAAACAAATATATTTTCATATTACCTTAGTTCAATTTATTTATAGATATTGGATACAGTATTTAGTTTATTTAATTCAATTAATTTTATAACGGAGTTTTAGCAACTATGTTTTCTGAACTTTAACAGCTGTTATTTCAAACCTTAACTAAGGGAATAATATGAATAAAACGTATTTTGCTGGTGAACGGTGAAAGCTTAATGTGCATGTTAAAAGTTTTTAAATAGACATGTACAATATTCTATGAATTTCAATTCACAGTCAATAGCTCCAATTTTTTTATGTAGTTTTTTTGTTTCTTAAAGTTTTAGAACTTATCGAACTTACCTAGCAACAACTTTTGAAATTTGATATCGTGATGACATAATATAATATTAAATGTATTTGAATTTAAAATAGTTTTACTGTATTCATTGTTTGTACTATATTATTAATACAATGCATAATATTATCTTATTTATAATATGATCTAATAAATAATATCTGGTACCTATAATAATTGGACTTCAGAACTGGAATATAACATTTGGATTACTCACAGAAATGTATATATATATATATATATATATATAATATAGACATGGTAAGATTGTTATTTTCTGTGGTTACGTCATATTGAAGAATATAAATTAGCATTGCGTTTCATGATTGGTATAGTATAGTATTAAAGCTACAGCGCTCGAGATGAATAATGAATAATTTATCTCACAGGTTTGAAAGTATAATTTTTCAGAGTCCGACTAATTTTCGTTTAATCACTCGAAATCCTGGCAATTTTCGCAAAACAATTATGCACGATATTTTACTGGTCCGGGGTGAAAGCAGACCGTACTTTTATACCGTATCACATTCGTTTATATGCGCAGGCAAAGCACGGTATACAAGTACACATCCATGTGCGAGTGAATGTAATTAGGCCTAAATCGTCGTTCCATTAATGGTAAGTTCTTAACACACTATTATGCTACGCGTTTGCCTCTCGGAGAGAGATATATTTCCACATATATAAAGATAAATAGAGAGAGATAGAGAGAATGAGAGAGGGAGAGAATATACATTTATGTATCTACGATGAATTATGTAGAGTATATTATGTAAAGAAGGGTAGGAAGTGTGTGTGTGTGTGTGTGTGTGTGTGTGTTTGTTTATGTGTGAAAGTAAGTGAAATAGAGGGAAAAAGTTTGAGTGAGTGGAACAGAGAGGATAGTAGGTCCGTTTATTTGATGGTATACTATTATCATCGTCGCATACCTGTCGATGGGAGCCAATAATGCTGTAGCGGCGTCCTGTACGTGCCGTTGCGCCGATCTCCGATCCCTGTGTACCATGCCCATCAGCTTCATCCAGCCACCGCCGTGGCTGCCCATTCCACCCGAGTGCCACATGATCGCAGCCAGCCCTAAAGCCAAACACCATACGATCCTGAAAACAAACAGCGACGATATGATTAACAAGAAAATTAAAAGTAAATATTCTTCGGCCACAACTTATTTACTATTGACTGTAATTATTATCATCGTATCATGACGCGTGTGTAACGTGATATCAATTTATAATTCTACAAAGGTACCTAAAACATCGTTAAAATTACTATTACAAATCTGAAAAAATGTACAAAAAATAAAATCGTCACCTTGAAACATAATAATATATAAGTACCGACAGTTTTTATAATATGTTTAACCAAAAAAAAAAAATGGTAATTTTTGTTCGAAAATCTTTGATTGTATCAAAAAACTTGAATTTTCAAAAATTTACTTATTTTGAAGAATGTGCATAATGAATACAAATATGATATTAATAAATATACTATATACCACGGACATGAAAAAGTCGGTCGATAAAATTTTTCAAATTCGTAAATATAATATGATTTGTATTCCGAGTGCATAAAAAATTTGATAATGAGTTGATTAAAATTTAATATAAACACAAAATAAATAAAAATATTTCTTTATTATGCCAGGATATAATGACTTACTTAAACTAAATTTTTAATTTAAGTGTCGATTGACCTTGCGGATATACGGAGGTACTTATGGTATTTGTTTTTATAGACTCACCTTCATAACGATACAAGCACACACATATAATATATATATATATATATATATAT
>JACXSJ010000677.1:116452-190881 GCA_014851325.1 Pentalonia nigronervosa | reverse complement strand
TTATCGCCCGTAGTCGCGGGTTTGGTCCGCGGTGCGGTGGTTATGTATGGACTTTGTACCTTAATAAAGTATTTAAGATATACATTACCGGATTATAATAGCGTGGCGTAATTGCTGCGATACTAACTGCTATCGGGAGCTATAAAAGAACGGTGCGCGAAATTAACGTGTGGCCTCTACGACGTCCAGACACGTACTGCAGAACTATGTTGATAAATATATAAATTATTAATGCAAATGTTGTCATTACATAACTATAACGATGGACTGACAACAAATTAGATAGGGAAGTCAAATATAAAATAATTTCAATTTGAACAAAATATAACTATTTTAAAAATTTACTAATGAATAATTTTTAAACGTAATTATACTGTTTCAAACAAAAATAATATTAGTATTAAATTATGAATGAATGCATTTTAATTATTGTATTTATAATAATTATAATTTTTATACATAAAAATATACTATTAACTAGCATTTATTTTATAGATTTATATATTTAAACGTTATCTTACAGTAAGTTATAAACAAAAATAACTAGTATAATAAAATATGATAAATTAAAGTATGTATTATATATTTTTTATATTTTATAAGTTAACATTTACTGTTTTGACTGTATTTAATCCAACCATATAATTAAAATGAGAGAGTTGGTTATTGATCTGCTGTACAGTAGGTGTCGAGCGTACCTCGTTATTGAGTAAGTCACTAATGTAATGAATGTGTTAAATTTATATTTAATGATAAATAGTTACATACGAAAAACAATTCTGACTAAACTAAAATCGTTATTCTATGACGCTCAATATCGAATTTTGTCCAAATTTAAACTTAAAATGACTAGTAAAAATGGAGTTTATATATTTTATTAGATTTTTTGGTTCCAATTAGATCTACTGTTGAGAAATCTTGTATTACATGTTCATGTCTTGGCTATAAAAATTAAACACTATACATATTAAATTATACTATAATCTGAAAATTTAGGGTCAAGTAAAACCATTTAATATAAGACCTATACAAGCCTTACTTTTTATTATGTCTTTGACAAATAACTGGAGCTTCTTCGTATATGACCAATAACGCAGTCTATAAAAACCTACAAATATTAACAGCCATTAAACTAACAACGAGATACTACAAAAAAACCCATTCTAAACTCTACTACAACTAAAATCCTTTATCTCTCGCATGTCATTTATCACCATCTCTAATAATCCACCGAGAAGATTCAAATGATGATGCTTTAATGAATAAACATAAAAAAATAATAACTTAAAAAAAAACATACATAAATAAGAGGGTGTTTTTGATGAACGATTTTCCCACTCGCGCCCATCAAGCTAAAACTAATTAAAAATTCACTGTTATTACATATTTACTTACTGTACTTACTTTTTTTATAGATTGTAAATACATTTTTAATTAAATAAAATTAAAAATAAAACCCATATTCAATTTGTCATCAGAAATCACCTTCAAAGTCGAAGATCGAAACATTTTTTTCTATTTTATATAATAAGTATTGTGTATACTGTATACAGAGTATACAGAATACAGACATACACATTATCGTAAAATCAATATATTCATCGCTCAAAATATAAAAAGTATGGTTTTTTAATAATAAGTATTAATTATTGACATTACTTTATTTTGAATATAAGATATTTTGAACATGGTTTGAAACGCAATATATTTCGAGAGTGCACCCATTAACATAAGTTATAACATATTTACCCAGTCATCAACACAATTCGCTGCACTTTCTCTTTTAATTTTTATATTTATTTAGGCTTGTGTGTTCAAAAAATGTACTACAATATTTTTCAGTTGTACCATCAAGTATTATATCAGTATCTAATCAATATTATATAAAATCAAAAAAATAAATAAAATTTTTATTGTGTAAATAAATGTTAATTACATTTTTAAACAAATAAACACAATATGGCGAGTATAAAATTAATGCACTTAATATATGCGTAAAATAATTATGGAACCTGGCTTAAATTAAAACATTATATTAAACATTTGAAATCATAATTTTTAATATAACCACAAAAGTATCCTGTAAATAAATATTAATGATAAAACTTTCTAATATAGCGTACATTTTCAATAATTATTTATGTCTACCATATAAAAAGAAAAAAATACGAATCCATTTATTGATATATTTTTTGATTAAAATTATAATATTATTTAATAATATAATTATAACTTATATAAATCTGTTTATATTCTGAAATGTAAAGTAGTTCTGCAACATCAATCCTAAATTTTGCAAACAATAAGAGGCTTCAACGAGAAATAAAAATTTAATAATTTAAAATGTACGATTAACCCAAAAAGATTTATATGCAGTTGCAACAAAATACCAAAATTCACCTTCAGAATTTATTTTTATTATTTTATCAAAATTAATTTTAAATTTAAATTCAATAATCAGCTTACTATTTTTCTTATTTTCTCCGTTATAAATGTATTTATTGTTTAAGTTACTATCCTTCCTTGGTCTATTATTATTTAGAATTGTGATAATTATAAAAATGATTTTCATTACCACCTTAAGAGAATGATATACCTAATTGTGTTTTTATCATCTTACTAACGCAATACATGAACAATTTAAAGTTCAGAAGAATCCGTTGTACAGTGTTGAATTGGTATAATAATATGAAATTTAAAGATAAAAATATTATCTATGGCACTCGAAAGTTGATTTTGATATTTTAATTTTAAAGCAATTTATGAGTATTTTTAAATTTACAAACTATTTACAATTTTTAAATTATCATAACTATTCATACTGTTATTGCAGCATAATACAGAGAAATTATTTGAAGGAGTAAAATTTTTTGATTTTGGATATACGAGTAATATATTTATACGGCATTATTTCCTTTCTGTAATAACTACTCGTCATATTCAATGTTAAATAACAAAGTTATCAACTATGCCATAACATCATATTCATAATCTTTTCATTTGCTTTACAATATTATTTTATTGTTCAACATTCATAATTCATTTAAAAACCATTTTCATTCTTTAAATGTATACGTATATTTTAACTCGCTGTACGACGACAATGGACGTCTGGAGAAACTAAAAAAATGTGCTTTATTTAAGCGGTTAGTTCTCTATGGCACGACAATGATAATGATTATAATAAGGATACCGTCACAGTTTAATGATCGTTCAACGAAATTCGTTTGGAGCAAAAAAGACAGAAACGAAAACGAAACAAAGTTGTAAAGTTTTCGGTATGCCGACGAATGTTACGCCCGCACAAGTAGATACCTACCACGGCGAAACGCAGATGGCGCGGCAGCCAATTAACGCAGCGTCGTGGCGCCATGAACGGCCGGCTCGAGGGTAAAACAACCCCCTCCCCGGCGCAACATTGACAAAAATCGGCACCCCTCAGCCGCAGACCTTATGTTGTCTCGCTCGTTCCATCGTGCCTTTTAAGTGTGGCGTGTGTGTAAAAAAAATACAATTTACCGCCATTATTATACCCACCTACTTAAAATAGCCGCTGGTACCTACCTCCAGCCTATATATTTTAATATATTATTAAGTGACACTGGGTGAAACTTGCTAATCCGACGGTTGTCTTACGATATGGAATACATTTAAACATGACGTCATATTTACCACATGTACGCTCTGCGCGGCTATAGGATATAATATTGCATTCATATAGTTGTCGAAACAGTTTTGCAGTTTGGTTTGACTGTATGCCGTCGAGTCGGATAATTAACAATATTTCTGGAGGTGCGTGACAACACTATGTTATAATTTATACGTACGCTATGACATTGGACGATTAATTATATAATATTATGTCGTACCTACAAACAGTCGCCAACAGACAAATTCGACATATGCCTATAAGTAATAATACGTAATATACTATTCCACAAGAGTAATAACTGATTGTTCGATATGAGTACGAAAAAAAAAATCATATTGTTTTGAGCTTAGGAGTAAATTGGAAGCGGCGATTTTCTGTATTTGTCTAGCGTGCGCGCATTGTAGCAATTTAGATGTGTTTGTATTCCGGTGTAGCCATTTGAAGAGTTCAAATTCTGAAAAACCGATTTTAATTAATTTTTCATAAAGTCTACTTCGGATTGATTTCGGCAAACGTTTTAATTCATCCCTAAAATTCTAAAAATATATATGAAAAAATAATAAATTAAAAACTGTCATAATATTTCAATAATTGTTGAATTAAAAATCTAAAAATCGTAAATGTGAATGAATTGATTTTAAGTGGACCTTATGAAAAATTAATATCTGTTTTCAGAATACTTATCGTTTCAGATACGCACTCAGTACGTTTGCATTAAAATACATTTAATTCGTATGATGCGCGTGTGTGAGACAAAGACTGTAAAACGTCGGTTCCAATTTTCTTTGGTGAATAAAATATTAAAATAAATGACCGTCAGTTTAAAAAAAACGCCAAGCTCATATGAATGGACAATTCAATTAAAAAATAACGTAAAAAATATAAACTTCTAACACCGTCATCTTTTGTCTAAATATCACACATGGAATAATTATACGCTACTATTTTAGCTGTTACCTATATTTATAATTTTGTTTTAGTTTATTATAATGTCTTGTGTAAAATTGGTTTTCAATTTTGAATCAATGTTTTTCAAAAAATCAGACTTAATATAATAGTTTTTTTTCTTGTGTTTAAGAAAAATTTGAGAAGTTAGTAAAAGTAGTTATAATTTAAATTAATTTTGAATTATTGTTTTATAGTTTTTTGATGTAAATACCATTTGTAGTAGTAGTATATAATTTTACTTTTCTTTACCATAGATGTATAGATAAAATGAACTATAATATTTAGTAAAAAAAACTTGTTGACTCTGAAATAGTCATGTAGTCATGGGTAGAAATCCAAACTCTTATTATTTTATATAAATAAGTAACAATAGTAAATAAAGTATTAATTGTGAAGAAATTAAAAAATATAATTTTAATAAGTATAAAAAAAATAATTATCAAACAATATTTTGGTTGACAGTGTCTATCTTTAAAATAATATTATTATATTGAACGGAAGTACATTGTTAAAATCAAATCTGATTGTTTTTACCCAGTGGCTTGTACAAATTGTATTGACATTTGTCCATCAAAAATCTGAACACACATTACAAATAATTATATTTTGGTTTTTCTATAAATATCATATTAAATAAAGTCAATAAAACCTACTATTTTAAATAATAATTTTAATTCGATTTTTTTCTGCGTGCCTACACTTAATAAACAAAGTGTAGTGTAATTTATAAAAACGTGTAAATAAATCACATTAAAATATATGAATCATATAAATATTTAGTTATTACAGTTCATAATGATATGTAAAAGCATTGATAAGCATGATATGCAAAAGCAATAATAATAATAATATATAAACGTAACTATAAACTGTATCTATTCTTGGACAAGAACAATAATAATTAAAACTCAAATTAAATTAAACCACATTGTTTGTACATTTCAGGAGTTATACACAAAATTATAAATAGTAATAACGTAGCATAATTCTATAGTACCTATGCTAAATTATGGAATGAATCAAAGTTACCGCCCACGTTGAGATGTAATTTCAGTTGATAAATAGATAATATAATTAAAGTTGTATATAAAATTATAGTGATTATACTTCATAATATAAAACATAATTGTACTTGTTTATTATTTAATTAGGTAGAAATTCTTAAAACGTTTTGATATATTATGGACTTTGATATTACTCATCTTAATATACGAAATACCGTTGAGCCTATTTAATTATTTACTACCTGTATAAAACACATATATTTTAAATATGCAAGACAGGCCTGTAGATTGGTATAATATATAAATTTTTGTGAATATAAGTAAGTAGACTATCCGAATTTATGTTGAACTCTTATAATGTCGACCTCATATTTATTAAACCTTTTGTAGAGGATTTTATTGACTTAACCTGTGATTTAGGAGACACTTATGTGTATTTTATCGAACTTGGTTCTCGCTTAGAGACATAATGAAAAATTTAGATATAATTTGTAGAGTGATATTGACCGGAAGGTTTGCGTTTCTTAAATGTTGAATGTTTTAGATACACCATAGATATTTACGTTATGATAATACAATACAAAAATTATTTATAAAGGTACATAGATTAGTTTTAATGTGGCATTTTTATTTTTATTTTGTTCAGTATAGAGAGAAAACTGTACTATAATATGTAATATAATAGTATGTAATGAAAGTTATATCATAAATAAAATAAAATAACGTTTTTTTTTTTTTTTGTATTTGATATAATATATCATAATATACCAAACAATATCTTAAATTAATATATTTATAATATTGTCATCTGTATGATCATGACAATTATGCAAAACCACTTTAACTACTTTAAGTGGGTGCCTACAGTAAGTATAGCTAGTAGTCTGGTATCGTTTGAGTGTGTTTGACATACCATTTTACAGAATTCATAGCTTAGTGGTTAATTTTATCTATGTAATATTATAAACTCAGAGTTATTCCTATTTCATAAGAAAAAAATCCTTAATACGTTTTTATCGTTATAATATTGTATTTAATACTTATGACACATCACATAAAAATATAATTTAAGGGTAATCAATAATAGTTGTTGTATGCATGTAATTAATAATATAAAATATATAGCGTTAATATGTATCTTAATTATAGTAGTGATTAACGGATAACCAGATTGTAATTTTGATTTCTAATGGGAGATTCAAGAAAAAACCAAAAATTAATATATATAATAATATTATACAAATCTGATATTTATTAATCTATTTATTTATATTATAGTATAGATTATGAGCATATATATTTATTATTATTTAAAATATGTCTTAGTTTTTAAATATTAGGTATTATCTCCTATTAATTTAATCAAAGCATTTTAAAATTTCACTAAAACGATAGTATTAAATATCGTATTATCATTATGCATATTTAATATTCTAGTTAAGTTTCCCTAAATTGCACACCAGGTAGTTTGATAAAGTTCAGTTATAATTAAAATATTAAGTTGTTTCAGATTCCTAAAAAAAAAGCTGATAAACAATAGTTGTGTGATCGTATGTGTGATTGGACAGGTGTGTTACTTATTTTAATATTACATTTTTTTAATTTCATCAAACTTCAATACAACATGTATGTTCACAATGTGAAAAAATTGCTGAGAAAACTACGAAATAGCTTCTTCAAAGAAATAGCAATACCTACTTAGTTTCATATTGATTACCTTCTCAAAATTTTTGAAGCAATTATGTAAAAAAAAATGTGTTTATAAACAAATCAAACGTGATTGTAAAACCATTACGTATTATTAAGAATCTTAGGTCATAAATAACCATAATAATTTACAAAACTTTAAGAAAGCATAGCATTACTTTCAAATATCTAATGAAAAATAAAGCAAAATCTATTATCAATTAAAATTAATAACATATAATCTTTAATAATGATCAATTAATATTATGACAAACGTTATATTATGACCACAATAATTATGATTTTCTCCCAATGGTGTATAATATCAAATAATATAAAGCAAGTTTATTTATCTAAATATAAAAATTATTTTTTGTTTTCATACTTTATTGCCTATCATTAGTTTAGCTGTGTAATTAAGCATAATGGTTTCGTACTCAGCTACTCTTTTTTTATTTTAAAAATTCACAATTATTGTGTTCCCGCTCACATAATTATATTTACTCGATTGTAATTATTAATTTGTCAATATCCACTCCTCACTGATTACCATAGCTATTGTTAAAACGAACAACGAAAAACATCCTTCACTAATCGTTTTTGTCCAATTTGACTAATTATAAATGTTTACTGTTTACCACTGATCACTAAGTTAAACCCACTTATAAAGACTATAAATGTTGATCAATTTATTGATTGAAAATTAAGTAATTCTTGGGTTTGTTTTATTAAAACTTTTTTTTAGCCCAGTCACTACCTAGTCATTATAAAAATAATGTTACGGAGACGACCAGACGCCTCACGCCGATCTGAAGAGTTTTCGACTCGCCCGAATAGGATTACCTGAATAGTCTCTGATTGGTAGTAAATCAGACCAGACATAAATCCCACCATTGAAAACGAGAGTAATCTCAACTTTTCCACCAGCCAGCAGATTTAAGTTATATCAAAACCATTGACTATCACCGAGTCTTAGGAAAAACATAATCCCCGCACACTTTGTGATGTACGAACATTTTCTAATCTTAATCTAAGTAACTTTATTTTATACATTTTATTTCTTATGAGCTCGTTTTATCTAAAAATATAAATCTTTTATGTTTTACAATATTGTAATATATAGCGTGTCATAGGAACAGTACACAATAATAATCTCAGGTATATTATATATAATATAATATTATTATAATAATGTTCGTTTTTTAATTTTCAAAATAAATACAAGTCGTAATAATATGAATAAATTGATAGAAATTTCCATAAGACACTAGCATAAGATAATTATTAATTAGTATTTTACGCAGTGTAAATGCTAACGATCACTGGCAATCATACTGTTGATATCGTATATTATACACATTATTAACTAGCAAATGTTAGAAATCTTCAAAACATAAATATTATAATAATTACAATGATCATAGTGTATAATAATTTTGATTTTAGTGGATGCACAACACTAGTCCATTAAATGTCGATTATTTCCAATAAATAAAATATAGAAGGTTTAAATCAGCGTAGTGCTATAGTCGTCCGGTCAAGAATATCGTGTGGTTGTTTGGTGAGGTATCTGAGAACACTTTATCAACAAAATACATTTTTTTTTCAAAAAGACTGGACAGGTACATGCAACAAAAACACGGTTGTTCCTGCTCGATCACATTGGAGTAGGATAGTGTATTGTGAAATTAAAATTGAAAGCAATGATAAATCATCGCATCGGGAAAAACATTTTGAACCAGGATCGGTTGAATCCGCACTGTTGACATTACTCTAGCATTATTCAATGGTTTGCAGTAGTTTTTCTTTATACCTACTCCTTAAGAAACTACCGAAAACATCAAAAAATGACCTATTCAAAGCTGACACCAAACTCAATTTCTGAATGGCTACGTGACAGTTTTCAAGCATTCATTTTGCTTAAAAAATGTCATTGAAAATGCAAAAAAAATAAAAATATGAAAGTCAATTTATTTCTTGTTTTATTTAAAACATAAAATGTATAAATACACTTTCCAACAGTATAATTAAATATAACCTAAAATTAATACGTAAATAAGTTATAAATCATTCTATAACATTCAGAAAATAGTAATTAAGTTAGACGCAAAGTAACTGCTTTCGTTATAATTGTTTGTCCAGTGACAACAATAATATGGGCTGAAAAAGGAGTAATATGTGGACACAGTCATTATCGATGGTGTCTGACTGATTTTAATTCTAATCAACATATTAATGATCGTGTCAGCTCTGTTTAATTTATATTAAAATTATTAGTGTAAAAATAGATGTATTGATATTAAAAGTATCAGTGAGTTGAGTTCTACTACTTTTTATGCAACCAGATTAAAATTCATCACACCGTATGTGTGTAATAACCGTGTATTTTATTATTATTCTAGGTTTATTCGAGTATATACCGTACATGTTCATCTGTATTCAAATATTACTTTCCTCTCGAGTTTTTAAAACTACAATTATTTAAATATTCAACATAAATACTTCCACATCATAATTTACATAATAATATAAAATGTCCAATGTCCATTTTAGATGGTCTTAATTGAGTTTATTATTTATTACGTTCTCGTTTATTAATGTATTTTAAAATGCACGTTCAAAATTAGGAAATACCTAACTATTATTAATTAATATTACGAATGTATTCTCAAAACTCTTTTTTTATTTTTCATGGTTCATAGTATATTATATTATGAATCATGCGATATTATATTTTTATTTGTATAAGTTTTTTTACTATAAAACTAATTGTAACATCGTTGAACTCTGTATATCATAGACGATCTTATAGCTTAGTTAGGATACGCATCAGTTCTTATTAATGTATTTTATTGTAATTATTTAATTTTAATTTTTTTGACTGAATAAATAAAAAAAAAAAAATACCTATATTTATATGTATGTATATAATATCTAACTATACATCTTGCACTTTTACTGAAATGTCAAATAAGATCTTATAGGTTCGAATTACTCTTTATTATGCTCACTGTATCAAAATAAAAATTAATGTATATATATATAACCATAAAATACAAACAAAAGAAACATAATTGTCCATACAAAATAGTGTTCAATAAAAATGTAATTTTAAAATTCAAAAATTGTAAAATTTAAAACTCACCAACCAGGTTATTTTTCTTAATAAGTCTACAATTTTAATAATATTATATGTTAAGCACTTAAACTATACGAATTACATTATTTTGTATGAACGTTTGGTGTTTTTATTCACTTTGAGTCTTGAAAGCAAATGGACGAGATTTATTCGATTGTAGTTTCATTCGTTTTGTTTGACGCTGTGCATTTTTTTTATTTTTATTATTATTCATTTTAAACGTTATTTTTATATACACATTACACACACACACACACACATACAACTGACATTTTCTTACTTTGTTCATTTTTATTTTGTTTTGAAAATTCAACACTTTAATAATACCATTGTTTGATCTTATCGTAGGTAGGACATTTGACAGAATCTTGACCAAAGATTGTGACAATATCACGTTATGCAGTGTAAAATATTTTTTTAACGATAATTTAAACGTTAGTTTATAAACTAACAAGTACCTTAAGTTGTAAAATCAGTACATAAAACAGAGAGGTGAATAATTGTAGACAATTCCAAGTTGATTTATAAAATAATGACGTATGACGTAACTATCTGTGTAATATGAAATATATTATTATATTTAATTGGATAAATATGATTTTCAATAATTATCATAATACAGTGATAATGTTGTATACATAATAATATTTACGTGCTTAGAATGTCATTCATTTAAATTTCAAAATTATTATCGTTTATTTTATCATGATACAAAATAATTATTTTTAATATTTAGATTTGTATGGGTTATCTAATCACAAAATGAATACATGGGTAGTGCAAAATATTTTATGGACAGAAAATTACATTATATAAATTATTTCCTTCTCCCAAAAAAAAAAAAACTTTATTAGTAAGCAAACGGTTAATTACATATTTAATCTATTATTTAAATTGAATCATTCTACATATACACTCATATTTGAATATACATATAAATATAAAAAAAGTATATTTAACGGTATGTGGTAATGTTTGTGTATGTTAAAAGTATTCAAAAAATGTGTAGAACAAATTATTTTAAATTTAACATAATGAATGACTTTATAATTTCCGAAATCTATATACATGTATATATTATAACTATACGATCAATTTGGCATCTAAACTTAAAATAATTGATGTCTACAGTTAGAAAGCTTCATTTTTACTAATGAAAATGTATGAATCACTAGTGAAACATTTCAACTTAATTTGTGTACTCTATGTTAGGACACTGAATATATTGATTTACAATGAGAATTTGTATGATTGTTTTTCTCTATATATCTAACGTCTCCATACGGATCAGTAAAAATCTTTAGTTCTCAAATTGGAGGTGGGTTTCTGGTAGAAAATTGTATCTTATTGTCACTATAGATGGTCAAAAAAAAAAAAAATTCTCAGTACTTTTCTAATTAAATAAACAATCGATAAGGTACAAAATTAATTAATTTATAATTACTTAAATTATTTAAACAATCTATAAAAAAATATTAATAGTAATGATTTATTATTAAAACTAATATATTTATTTATTTTTAATACGAAGTGTAATTATTTATATTATTTAGTTTAGGTTTTATAATATTATTAAATATATTTATTATTTTGTTTATTGCATACAATATTTAAGTGATTAATATTTCCCACATTTTTCTAACACATGTCATTTAAGTTAAATAATAAATTATCATCAAACTACTGTCATATAACATTATCAAGTATTAAAAAGCTAAGAGGTTTTTAGACTTTAATGTGCACAATTACAGGTGGTACAAATATAAAGAAGGTCATTGCGAGTGCGAATACAAATATTTGGAGTTGACATTAAGAGTGGTTTGAGAATAATAACTCCACACAAAAACATTTTATTTATTTTTTTTTTTTATCCTTAATAAAATAAAGGTAAAAATCGATTTTTCCTCAAAATATAAGATTATAACAAACAGAAATACATACAATATTATCTTTATTACCAATAAAATATATATTTATAATCGATTGAAAAACTCACTGAGCTGTAGGTTATATAAAACATGGTTGAAATAAAAATATTAAAACCCTAATGCAGGCTACAATATTGTAATCTTTTATTTGCTCGGTATATTTTAAATTCATGTTCAATTACATTTAAAATAAAATCAGTAAAAAAAAACCATGCGGAAATCTGACGATTAATGTAGAACCGACCATTTTATATAAATTTATTTTGTTTGCTATTAAAACATCAAACCCCTTAATTTTCTTTTACATTCGACTCGGGCATTAGATATTGATGATGTGTAGAGAAAATTATACAATATATGTTTATAACATATAAATATTATATAACTACAAACAATTGTTTTATATAAAACTAGAAATATTTTATATTTTAAAAATATCAATAAATGACATATTATTAAAAAGAACAATTTATGTTATTATAGTTATTGACAAATTTATATTGTTAAGTCATTCAAATATGAATGAAAGAAAATTATGTATCTACCTAATAATAATACTTGTATTGATTAAATAATGCAACTTAATGTTTTGCACGTATCAAAATTAATAAGTCTATATGTGTAATGTGTATATTTTCCCATATATTTCTATACTACTAAAAATAACTAGAAAATTCCTGAAAAAATATAATAAGGCATAGATCCAATTATCATAGGACCTTAATAAATAACCATCGTTTAAAAAAAAATTTAACCCAAATTTAAATATTTGAACCGCTTTAAGTTCAAAAGTTTAATATTATTCTACTACAATGAACAAGAAATGAAAATTATAATACTCAAGATATAGAAAACGTAGTACTTTGTAAGAATAAAAGTTTATGGAAATAAAACATTTTTTTTTAGTTATACTCCTATTCAAATATTATTATTACCTTATACCTATATAATATAATTTATAACTATACCTACTGTTTGATGTCTGCATATGTATACTCGAACATATATCGATATACCTATCAAAAATTATAACGATAAATATTTCATAATCGATTGATATAATATTTTATACAATAATTTTGTATATGAATTTTATTATGCTAAATTATTTATATCAAAATTGTATATCTGCCAGTATCTGTCAGTTGTTTGGTAAAATAAAATAATTGTATTATGATAACCTAAACTTATTATATCTACATAAACTATTTATTAATCCAAATTACAATGGATTAACAAATAATTAATCGATAACAAATTATTAATCAATCTAATAATATACCTATAATTATTGAAGTTGATCATACAAAAATTAGGTATTCAATTAATAAATTTGAACGTTATTATTACAAGCGTGATACATTTCTACGAATAATCATATTAATTTATTTATTTATTAATTATTAGTTTACACATCAAATACTATATTTGTACACTGAATAAAAATATAAGGTAACTCTAAAGATAAAAATCGTCTATTAAACTTAGAGTTTATATTCGAACATATACAATTACTTACAACCGTAAAAGTAATTTAAAAAGCTTTAATTTTAGGATAAATTAAACATTATGATCATTCATAAAATTGCAATTAATATGTTTGCAATCAAATATCCAGAATAATATTATTTAAGAACACTAATTATAGGTAGTGTGTTTTGTATAATTTTGTGTAGTGTTTTTAATTGTTATGAAACAACAAATGTTAATTTCTGTATTATTTGATTTTAAAATTGCAAGTTTTACTCATTTGAATGGTTTTTTTTATTATGTTTTACTTTATGGTTTTGCATATTCACTTTTTTATTTAAAAAGTAAACTTACACACTTACATATATAATATATATTACATACGTTTTTACCTTTTTAGTAGTAATTCAATCATAGGCTTTAGTTTATTATTTTGCATATCTAGGCCATTCAAAGATTCTAAATCAATTAATGGTTTTTTTTTATTATATATGAGAAGAAATTTAAATTTACTATATCAGTGTTTATTTTTTACATTACTATCATACATAATGACAAAACAAAATTTTATTTAAAATTTTAAAACATTAATTAGTTGGACAAATATTTTTAATTAACTTGAACTAAGAACCCTACTAAATTCGACTAGATGATTAATTCAAACAAGATAATGTCGATCTATTGTTATCACAATTATTCTATTATTACCTAATCAAAAAACCAAAAGAGTTGCTTAGATTATAACTTTTAATATATATTAACAAGTTTTAATAGAGGTAAGCCGTTTCTTTAGCCTATTTTAAATCAGTAATTTGAGAAGATTCTGTTAAATAAGACTAATATGATTTTTTATTAGTGTATTACTTGTATCCACAAAATTAAAAACTACCTTACTAAAATAAAATAATAAAAAGAAATATTTGCTTAGTGTTTTATATATCTTATCAATTACTAAACAATAACATATTAAAATGTTTAAAATATTTAGTGCTTCGGCACAGATGTCGCACAGTAATGTAGCTATATTGCCTATACGTTGTGCCGTACATCAACACGTTTTGTTGTATTATTATAAAAAAAGGTACATTTGCTAGTGAGTATTAACTTTATGACAAATTATTTTTTTTTATTTGTTCCTCGATTCTTGCACTATTAGAGTGGAAAAAAGTAAACGTATAACAGTGCAAATAAATGTTCCACATTGTGTCAATACCATATCGTGAAACACGATCAAAATCGAAATCTCCACGTCTCATTAAACAACTCCACAGTGCGTGCACACATGTCGGCAACTCTAAACCCGTAAGTCGTGTTTTATTATTTCTTCTTGTCGGATTGTCCGTTACCCAAACTCATGTATAAGACATGTCTATATAATATTCGACGTAACCCATTTATTGTAGCTCATGTGTGCCCCAAAACCATAGCCCATGTGCCTCTGATTTAAAACAACTAAAAATCGTGCAACGTTGTCATTTATTGGATAACTATTATAATGAAATCTAAAATGAAGATAATTATATAATATATTTATAATTTGTATTTTCCGTGTCAGTTTCATCAGCACATGCGTAGTTATTACTAAGTAATAATGAAATTTAATAAAATTATTTCAAGTAAAAAAAAAACGTTGTTTAATTTTTTCATTATTTTCAATTTTACTGGATTAAAACTTTAGTAAGTTGTGTGTTATAAATCTGGAAGTATTGGTGGGTGTTGTGTTAAAAATAAAAACTGAAATGCATGTTATGTCAAAACCAAGAAAAATGAATAATATGTAGATACTAGGTAAATGTATGTTGTATTTATTATTTATTTTGAATTTATAAAAAAATTGATCTGATCATTGTAAGAATTATTATTGTGGATTTTATGAAAATAATAATAAATAGCGTGGAGAGATTAAAACAAAAGAAATATATTTCAGAAATGATTGAATTTTTTTTTATTTAAGCGACAACTAGCGAATAGGCGCGTTTGGCCTAAAAATCGAGATGTTATGCTTTTTTTTTTATTTTGAGCACAAACGTCCATTACCCTCGGATCGCAAACGGGCTACTTTGGGGAGCAAATGAGCTATATCCATATAGGTAGTCATAAAGTTTCCGTATTATAACAACCGTTGTTCGACGTATACACACATTGCCGACGGACTTCCGGGTTATTGTCGGTTACAGTTTAGTACGTGCGGAGTAATATGATTCGCGTCTGATGCTAATAAATCACAGCCAGCCGAGGCAGTCGTAATTAATGATATCGTATAGTGCATGGCTTTATAGAATTGTATTCTCATTATTAATATTTGTCGAATCAATCAAATTACAGCATTAGAGGAACTAAAAAAAATGGTGTCTCGGTAAAATGGGTACATCTTTGTCGTACTGAATTTAATCGAACAGACTACAAAACGATTATTACCCCGACAACGCTAACATTATAAATCATTACCTCCCCTAAAATATTGATAATTAAATTGAAAAACGATTACGAGTGAATTACTTTTTATATTTTTTTACATATCAACACCGAAAAGATCGTTTATAATAACTGTGGCGAACATATTCACCTATTATCAGAGACAGAAAATCAAATAATTAGGACATTTTTACGAATCATATTATATTATATCAATTGTGTCCCATAAACCGACAATAATCGTTCCCCAAATTATTTTTTCAGTCATAATAGTGTGCCTATCGTCATTCGTCACTGATGTCGTTATAGTGTTTGTGTAATTCAGTAAATCAGTTATTGATCGTGCGTAGTGCGTAATGATGTCTTGGAAAGATTTATCGTTAGAGCGAAAAATTAAAATTATTCTTTGATAGAACTATATATAACAATCACCGAGCTGTAATAATCGTCATAATGCATATTATAATATTTAATATATAAAATTGTATTTTTTTTATTATATATATATATATATATATATATATATATATATATATATATATATATATATATATATATATATATATTATAAATTATAAACATATTAATTTAATATAAATAATACAGTTTTTAAAGCAATTAATCTTTCATTTTTTTTTTTTTTTTTTTTTTTGAGGGGGGGATTTTGACACTATATTACATTTTTGCATAATATACATTTTTGGTACGAAATAACCTGCATGTAATACATTAGATAGATCATATCCGATAGAGCTAAATATTTATAATGAAAATAATCATCATGTTGTTGAAATTTATACGGATATATTTTGTGTTATAATAATGTTAAACAGTATCGTGTTTTTTTAAATACCAAATTTGAGATTATTAAAACAATATGAAAATTGAATAAAAATATGTGAAAACTTGTACAGATTTTATTATATCGACCAATTTCTATTACCTGTCAATGGTCGTTTTCCGTAATGAGTATAATTAAAACTTGAATAATGAATAAGGATAGATTTGGTAGTATATTTTACATACTTATTCATATAAATTAATGGAACGGGCCTTTAAATATTATAAAACTCAATACATATATACTTAAAGTAAATAAAACAATACAAAATAATAATGTAGATAACAATACAAAAAAAATGTAATTAAAAAATAGTTAAAAAGTGTTAGGGCCCATTGACTAATTGCAACATTTACAAGATAAGTTTATTATATAAATAGTTAGTCGCACATATTGGGACATGGAATGTAGAAATCTTATGCAAGTTTGCACTAGAAACCTTAGCTAATGGATCAGGAGCATCTACTTACTTACTTATGAGTTTGCGAAGAATAACTAAGTTCGCATGGATTCTTCTGTTACTCAATATATCTAAATTAAGTTTTTCTAATACCAGTGAGTAATTCTGTGACAAGCAATCAATATTCAGAGTAAAAGACTCTGAAAAATGTTCGCTAAATACGTTCAAGCTGGTAGGAGTCACATAAATATGACAAATAATTGATAACAACCTAAAGTTGGAGACGTTTGATTTGTACCTAGATTTGGAAACCGGTGTGACTGAACTTATTTTCCATAATATGTCTCATATTGAAATATATGTCTCAAACACAGTTTATAGATTCTGAAAATATTTTTAAAAACGAGTTCATTCAGAAAGAGAGACGGCTAGGTTAACCTTATATCGAATTATAATTGAAGCCATAATTATTATACGATGCAATAAATATCGTGTCTCATAATTTTTATACGAGTGAGTCTTATTAATCTATTTATTTTTAATTGTTTCGATGTGGGGATGAGGGAATGGAATACTATATGGTTATAATTAGCTATGCATCTCTCGAGAGTAGGCGGGACGTTTAGAAATCTGTGTTTATAAAATCACTGTCGTAGTAGAAACTAGCAGCCAGTATAACATTGTCGTAATAATAAATCTATACAACAGCGGTAGAATGCCATGAACACAATATCCTTTAATATGTAATTATATATTATACAAAAAGGATAACGGTCGACCTGTAAACATAATGTAATAATATTCGTTTAAAAGTAAATCTAAGTAAATCATGTTATGGTCACAAAATGACTGCACCGCACAATCGGATGGTCGAATTCAGATCATTCGACAACATTGTAAATAGTACATATCATTATTATTTATTTATGTTTTTTTTTTCGGAAATATGTATAATATTTTAATATTCTGAAAATCATTGTAGTATGGACTTTTTAACTTATCAATACGCATATTTTACGTGTACAATATAGTATTGCAACTAAACAATAAAACAGTAATATTTCATCATAGATTATCTCGTTAAATATTGTATCAGCACGTCTCTTAATTTATTTAACTCCATTAATATATAATGCCGACCAGAATTTTATATAATAACCGTGTAAAACATGAAAACTTTATTATTATTACAACGCAGCATTATATTATCAAGCGAATCCAATTGCTTTAATTTGACCCTTGTTGTTAAATGTTAAATTTGAATAAACAGAAGATTATATCTTCGTGTTCCTTTAGTAATATGCGTGAAGCTAACGTTTATTTTAGGCGTGCACAAACATTGACCTTAATATAAACGTTTCCGGTTTCTAATCATATTTAATTTAGGTGTATAATGTTAACTTACTAAAGTACAAATATAATTTTGATAAATTGTACCAATATTCAGTAAATTTACATTTATTTTTCCCGCTTTTACAAAAAATGTGGAAAATATTAAAAACACAAACGATAATATATTAATTATTTCATAAAAAATTGTTCAAAAAAACACAAAATTAAATAAACTTAATTTATAAAATATAAATAAGAATATTAGTAACATTTTTTTTTTTTAGAAAATACATATTATGATAGTACAATGATTACAAATTATATACTCAACATTTTAAATAGTTAAATAGCTTACGAGCAGTAATAACATAGAATGTATATTTTATATTTATTTTTTTACCATTATTATATTGAAGTAAATTATTTCAAATGCAAATTTTATAATAACTACCATAAAATCTATTGGTGAAATACAATAATAAATAACAACATATATTATTAGTAAGTACTATATACTATATGTAAGTACCATATACTAATAATAAATTAGTTACTGTAAAATTATTTTTCAATTAATTTCAACAAATACTAAAATTTATTTAACTTTTATAACATTATTAAATAATGTCTACAACCATATATATAAATGTGGCCGTACACTACGTATATACAGAGGTCGAATAGTATTTGTACTGCAATACTTCTAGCTATATTTTAAAACATGTAACTAAATGAATACTAGAATTGACAATAAGATAACAAATGATATATTCATTACATGTATGATAAAAGTAAATTCTGATTGATGATGTGAAGTGGAAATAATTTTATTTATATTAATAGGATGGCATGAAGCAAGTCGTACATTTCAACTACAACAAGTGGTAGAATAAAACAAATGGTAACGTTCTAATAAAAAAAGCTGAAGTTATATAAGTACAAAATATTATATTATTATAATTTATGAGTACCAAAATCGTGATTGTAATAAATACCTATTCCTTTTTTTATTTTTAATTAACTGTATGTATAAAAAACAAAAAACATCAAATTGTATTATTATATCGAAGTCAAACGATAACGAACAAAAATAAATATACTTAATAAAGTAACAAAAATAATTAGTCTGTGATTTTATTTTACATCGTATTGTTAAGTAGACTAGTGACGCATTTGAGTACATTGTATACGTCCATTTAGAATGCGATATGTTTGAAACGAAGTCCGGTTAACAAGAGCTGTCATCTGTCTTCTGCCAACCAGCAAAATAACGTTTACACGAGCTATACGACTTTAGTTGGTATCAATTTTCACAAAAAAATAATCATTAACCACGTGTTAAAATCTTAAAAAAAAAAAATGCATTTTATAGAACAATTACTTCGATATCACAACTGCGAATCTATCCCAACAACAATATTTCGGCCGGTCTTTTAAAGTAATTTATCGAAAAACTAATGACTAGAGTACTTAACCAAAAATAAATTCTGCTAAAAGTTATAGTATAAGTATTTACGTAAAAAAAAAAGGTATGTTCATAAAACTTTTTTGTATCGTGTTATATCTTACGAGTTATACAGACAATTAACGCTAAAACAAGGAAACTTTTCTATTCAAAAACTCTTTTTTTTACATAAAATATATATATGTAGAAAAGATTTTTTTTAAATGCTCGTTTGTCATTTTGCGATAAAAATGTAAATATTTAATATTGAGGAGATCCACTAATGAATGTGTAAACAAATACATTCATTAAGTTTTAAATTTATTTCAAAATCGTGTAATATTAATCATTCAAAAATAAGTGGTTATTTAATATTTATTAGTATTTAAAAAACACCAATTTATCTCTAAGCTTTTTAATAATAAAAATACATTTCATCTTAGCATAATTAATGTTACAAATATATAATATCATATCGTGAGTAATTAGTATATATAAAATATAATATTGGACACATATGAATAGCTGGCAATGAAAAGGTAGAAAAACAAGTCAAACTAGTTATCCACTTAGCTGGCTCAAAATACATCAACGTTTTCCCATACACAAATTGTAAGAAAACAGATAAAACAAAACATAACTTCCTCTGGCAAAATAAATGGGTCATTTAAACTAATAAATTAAACCAAATTAAATAAACGGCCAGAAG
Source organism: Pentalonia nigronervosa (assembly GCA_014851325.1). NCBI lineage: Eukaryota > Metazoa > Arthropoda > Insecta > Hemiptera > Aphididae > Pentalonia > Pentalonia nigronervosa. The sequence goes on along the minus strand of JACXSJ010000677.1, from coordinate 169,913 downwards.
ATGAAAAAGAAACCCAAATAATAGTACAACAAACGAAAAAAATATAAATCGGGCCAGAATTGGTCACACAAGGTTGACACGTGGATATTTCATAACCAAAAGTGACCCACCAGTCTGTCAATCATGTGGCACCGCGTTCACAATAAAACACATCTTCGGGGAATGCAGATAGTACGAAAAATAAAGAGAGAAACTACACATAAGCCACATTATTGGAACAAGTCTAGTCCAAATCCAGACAACAAAAATAAAACCATAGAATTTTTCAAGAAAATTTAAATACTAAATCTATTATAGCCAACATTGTACATAATATCCAAATCTTTAATTTAAGACTGTAATTTGTTTTAATTTTTAGTGGTGATATACAAATGTTTTGCTAATGGCCTAGTAGACGAAGCAGAAATATTATAATTTAAGAAAAATAAAAAAAGGCCGGCAATTAGGAACCACTCTGCTTTACAGTAAGTATGGATTAGGTGATTTTCATGAATGTGTTAAATATGTATTCAATAATTTAAAATCATTGTATACAAAAAACGATTCTAAGCGAAGACGGCCCGTCAACTATGCATAACTAAGTTTATTTTAAGATATTATTACTATTAAAATAATTCATTGTACTATATTAACAAACAGTAGATTGAATTCATTTTTGAAGAAAACATTACATTTGAATTTTATTGAGTGTATAAAATATAATAATATATTTTCATTATTAAGTTTCAAGCACAAACGAAAAATATTTTTAAATTGGAATGAAATAAATAACATTGTTATTCTTTATTTAAATATCTAATTTTATCCAAATTCGAATTTAAAATGTCTATAAAAAATTATTTTTTTATTTTTTGGTTACAGTATAAACTACTTACAAAAAACCTTGTTTTAAATATTCAGTCTTTAGCTATAAAAACTGAACATTTTATAAATTTTTAACTACAAAACAATTTGCAAATGTTCGATGATGAATTTTGGTCAAAATTTGAAGTTTAAATGTTTATGAAAAAAAATTGTGTCTATGTATTTTATTATTTTTAAACTGCTATTTTAAAAACTTATAAGAAATCTTGTATTAAATTTTCAAGAAATTTGCCTCAACGAAATTTTTTTTATCGGTATTTAAAAAAAAAAAAATTTGAAAAAACCAAAAATTTCTCATGTCTATAATTAGCTCAAAAATTGTCAGAATATTTAAAAAAAAAAATTGTATAAAATAATCTATAATATCTAAATTATAAGTTAATATCTAAAAATATTGTGAAAATTTCAAACGTCTTCAATTATTCCTTTTTGAATTACATCAAAATAAGAAAATCATTCTCGAAGAAAACGGATCCAATATCTAATTTAAAACGCTCATAAAAAATTAGTTTGAATTTCCTATAATTTTACTTTAAAAAGATAGAAAAACTTATAGAGTTTCTTGTGTTAAATTTTGAATCTTAGATTTAAATAGAAATATTTTTATGGATTTCCTAATAAAAAAAAAAAACTGAAGAATTTCGTAAATTTAATGTTATTTTCTTGAAATCTCAAATTTAGATGCTTATAAAAAAACTATTAGATACTAGGCTCAACTTTTTTTTAATTTACACTTACAACAAGTTATGAAGAATATTGTATTATATTTTCAAGATTTTTGTCCGACTAAAAAAAATTTTATCGGCAATAATAAAAAAAAACTTTAAAATTGATTATGTCTATAATAAATAACTTTAAAAATTCATCATTTTTTGAAATATTTATTGTTTATGAAAAATGCTAATATAAATATTCATTAAAAAATTTATATATTTAGGATCATTATTCATTATTTTTTTTGTTACATCAAAAATAAAAATCGTTTTTGTCAAAATCAAAAAACGTTCGTTTTTCTTATTTTTTTTTTTTTTGTTTTCCCGACGCTTTTAAAAACTATTGAGAAATTTTTACTTTTAACCCTTAAAGTATCAACTAGAATCACTTTCCTACCAGAAAAAATGCTGATGAAGAAAATCGGAGCACTTTTACTGTCTTTAAACTCGGTGACAGACACACAAAAAAAAACACACACACATCATTGTGAAATCAATACATTTGTCGCTCCGCTCAGAATATAAAATACACATCATTGTAAAATTAATATATTTCTTGCTCCGCTTAGAAACTATAATATGATATTCGATATTTCAATCTACTCAACTAAATTTAATATAGTATGTAAATTTATCCCATTGACCACCAAAATTGATGCTTAATAAAAATAAAAAAAAAATATGATGATGTATTATAATACAACAAAAATAAACATATTCAAATAATAAAAAATACCTACATATTATATTCTACTTATATGTTTTACATAAATGTTAATAGTTTTAGTATATTGAAACTAATAAAATAAAAATTGTTCATTCTTCCATTATTATTATATATAATTATTATTTTTAATTTAATATAATGAAGAGAAAAAATAAAATTGAATTTCATTTGTTGTGCATATTATACAATAAATATTAAGATCATAATTATTTATATACAAAGTTATATTATAACAAAAGCAAGTGCCTACAACAATTTATACCCACCTGTTAAGCGAAACATACATTTCAATAATTATTACATTTGATATAAAAAAGTATCGTTGATTAGGTTATTATTCAAATTTAATAATATTAAATATTCTACATTGGATAATCATTTAAATACCATTAATTGTAAAATTCAATTTTCGTGATTTGATTTTTTGTCATATTTATTTTACGTAAAAATAATATTTGTTTACTCCGGAATAAGTGGTGTTTATAAAAAAGTCTTCAAAAATAATTAGTAGCCCATACGAACGACATCCACTTGAGAATAATAATATAGTGATAGAGTGTATCATACTTCTAAAACCACTGAAGAAAAATTGTGCTTTGGGATTTAAAAGGTTCAAAATAGTTAAATCTATATACACTAAGTGTCACAAATTACACGTTTAAATTGTTCAGATATAGAGAACATAATATTTAAACAAGTTAAATTTAACATGAATTGAGTAATACATATGGAGGCCTATCAATGCTAGGAATTATTCATAGTTGAGCAATCCTCTTGTGTAAATTCATGCCGTTGAAAGATAAGCATTTGATCAAATAAATAATGGAAAATTTAGTTGTATAGAACGATATTTTTTTGAATACTATTGTATGGAATAATTTTCAACCAAAAAATATAATTTTTAAACCAATTATGAAATGGAACATACATTTATTGGAAACTTAAATTTCGGAACAAATATGTAATGTACCATGCGTTCTTGAATCATTTGACTTTTGGAATGAAAATGTAATAAAACATATATTTATTAGAAATAAATTATTTGGAAAAATAAGCAATTGAACATACATTGAATGGAAAATGCATACAGTGCACAGCGTTCTGTTTTACTACGCCTTTTATGTATTTTTTTTTTTAATCACGGTTGTACGAGTATTACGATTAAATTGATGGTACAACCATAGTTAATATACCATTATTATTTTAGAAGTTATAAGAAAAATAATTATAAAATAAACTTCTGTGACATCAGAATTGTTGAGCATTGATGACCGCGTTGCAATTCGCTCACTACGCTGCGCTCGGACAAAAAAATCAAAAATATCCCTCGAATTGTTGTGTAAAACCATCTTGGGTAGGCCTTAGAGTTAAAAAAAAGTGCAAAAATTATAAAAAACGACCATCTCAATGGCCAGTTAAAGTAACATAAGTATATTACAGTGGACCCTTTCGCCTCCATCTCCTGTCGCCAAACTCGAGAGTTGAGGTCCTCCGTGCGGCATTATAAACTAGTGTTCTACACATTCGTATAAAAATAAAATCGCAAACTTTGGAAGACTATAACTTCAATAGTAAGTCCGAGCGACACATTTTGATTGCACCATCGTTCTAAACTCATCGAGTTATGTAAGTTTCGATAAGAATAAATCAAATTGGAAAAGGAGAACTAATAACTGCATTTATACCCATAATAATATTATATTTAATATTAATATATAATAATATTATAAACTATAAAAAAAAGGTTATGTTTGTAAGTATGTTTTTTTAATTATTTTAATTTCCAATTTATTCCAATCGATGTCTATTCTTAAAAATCTGTTTTCAATTTATTATATTTTCAAACTATGTTTATATCTAATAATACGCATTTCACATTTATTAATTATTAAAACAAAGTGGATTCTAAATAAAATGTTTTTCTTTTATTCAATTTCCAACTATATTTGTTCCTATTAATGTATTTTCCAAACAAAGCCGGTTCCTAAACGTATTTTTTATACATAATTTAATTCCAGATAATGAAAATCATTACTAAGTCATTTCCAAATTTATCAGTCCAAATTATAACGACTAAAAAAAATGTCATAGGTGGCGCTCCGTGCGTATTTTGTTATTGTTTTTGGCTCATTTTAGAAGTAAATCAACACACCTGACACAGAAATAGCATAAACATGATTTACGCTACATATAAAATTATCAAATTATTTAAAGTTTAAATAAGATAATATATAATATTATATGGCATGTACATAACACTGGTTTTATTATAAACTGTTTTTATTTTAAAATATAATTTATTATAAATTTTAACGCGGTTATTGTACTATAAAATGAATGTAATATCAAAAAAATATAGTTTACTACAATTTTAAAATTTTCATATATTTACTTAAATATTTCGAAATTAAATCTTAATATAATGCATAGCATAAAAAATATAAATAAAATAAATAACATATGTTGATTTAATATTAGTGTTAAAAAATGTATCTATCTACCTATGTTTTCTAAATTAAATAAACATCAATGACATTATCATGTTCGTAAAAAAGAAGTTAATTAAATTATTTTAAAGATTTGATTTGGTTTTGCTGTTATAAAACTACACGTATAATTGTATACTTAACCCTAATGATTGGCATGTTTCTTCTTTTAACTTTATTTTGTATAAAATATATTATTTAATTTCTTCAATGAATTTGCAGTAATATTACAAGTATACTATGTAGGTACATTTTTTATAATATTTACTTGTGAAATTTTAAACTCCTGATAACTCGTAAAGAATAGTTTTTTTTTTTTTAAGTAAAATAATTGCATACCGTGCTCAAAAATATTTAACGTTAAAAATACCTCGCTCTCAAAATATTCTCATTAAAATTATTTCTTATTCAATACAATCCCATTTAATAACATATAATATTAACATACTTCTTAGCAATATATTTTGAAGTATACAATATCATATTAAATATAAATATGAACTTTGCTTTATTAATTATTATATACTCTTAGTTATTCTCACGGACTAGGATATTAAGTTATTTATGATCTTAGTCAGCGGTTATTTCTATTCAAGACAACACTACTACAGAATAATGTTTATTAATAATTATACTTAAGTAAATCTGAAATAAACGCTACTATAATATGGTATATGGTAACTATTAAAACGTTGTTTATCTCTGATAGGGTTTATCAATGACAGGTCAATGCTAAACGAAGGAATATGACAGAATTTTGATGTTAATAATATTACACAAGACATTATGTTAGGTATACCGAGTGAAATTTACCGTATTACACTGAAAAATAATTGTTTATATAATATAATTACTGTACCAATGACCCGGTAGCAGTACACTGAGCAAGCGATGATACGAAACTAGCTCGGAACGCTTAAGTATATTATATAATAGGCTAAAAGATTATTATTACCCTTTAATTTTGTAAAGTAGGTAATCAAAAATAGTTACACCTATATGTCAAGACTCTATGATGTTAGAGAACGAATGTAAGGCGACACACGTGCCTATGATATATTTAAATATATATATATATATATATATATATATTATTGTATATTATTATTTTAAATAAGGAATAACATTTAAGGGGATGTTTTGAAGTAGGGGATGTGTTGAGTGTGAAATATTATATTTTTAAAAACTTATACAATTAACCAACCACGTGAGTTTGAAATCTGATAAATATTTGTTTTTAGAATAGGTACATAATATTTTGTATACTATAACACAATACAACGCTATGCATTGTTATATAAAAAAATGAGTAACATAATAATGTTTAGGTAAATATGTTTTAAAATAAAAGTACGATATCGTGTCAATTGCATATAGGTAAATATATATATATATATATATATATATATATATATATATATATATATAAACACCATAGTGAGATTCGATGCAAATTTCGTAGTAGATCGAGAACGACATTCGAATCCATTATAGCCCATCGACAAAAATAAAAACAGATGTTGAATGACACCGTGCGTGTTTCTTGTATATAGTTGAATGCCTACAAAGGGACAACAATGTGCTTTTTTTTCACTGAAAAGCAACACGTCAAAAACACGAGCTCCTGAACATAGAGTTATCCACAGATCACGTCATATCGTTTTACTCGATTTCCAAATATATTATATTCCACATTCCAACCAGTGAGAAAGACGCATTCGACTTCTAGACTAATTCATACATTTATATAATTTATATGGATAACATATTGTTAGTTATGAATATACAATACCGTATGATAGTAAAACATGTTTTTAGATAGTTTTGTGGGTTTTTGCGGCTAAGTTTTTCGAATTGTGAGTAGTATAGTATCATTTGACTTTGTACAGTAAGTAGTTATAAGTAATATAGTTATCCTTAAAAAAAAAGTCACATATGACAAATCACTGTCAAATGGTTTTTTATATTTTTTCTTTGATAATTTTTTAATACAAATAGTATAAATGATCCTATTATCTTTAAATTCTTATACTAACAACATTGACACAATATAGATATGATATTATGATTAATAATTAATACTGAATTAACAGCAATTGCTTATTTTAGCTTATTTCTTATCGCACAATTTAATTAATTTCTCTAAATTTTGAATCAGTTAATATTTTATCGGGGTCGATACGGTTTTATATTTTTTTACTATGGTATATTAAAGATACGCTTAGATTATCACTTAAACATGTAGTAATTTAGTACAGTTTAAAATTGAATAACATTTTATTGAAAAAAAAAAAAGTGAAAATATTTAGTGTTTATAAATTAAATTAAACAAATACTGGTGTGAAGGTGAAAAAAAACTCTGTAGATTCGTGTCTGAAATATTTCACGTCTTTGCATTTTTTTTTTTTTTTATCATCAATCCAATGAAATTAATGGTGCACCATGGCCTCTCTAATTATAATCAAATTTTACAATTTTCATTATCGGGCGTGGGTGTCCCTACATCGCATTACATATTTTGTATTCATAAGAATTGCGCAATAATATTATATGATAAGAATTATACACATCGTTATGAAGAATTTTTCATACAGAATCATTTATATTTAATAGAAATCATAATTACGTATACGTGTTGTATGAAACACAGACTCAGTTATAAAAAAAAATGTCAATAATAAAATTATGCATTATGAAAATGATAGATTCATCGAACTATACAGTATGTTTGTTATGCATATATTTTTAAGTTAAAACTGGATACCTGTAACACATTTATACATTTTCGAAGTGATTCATTAATTATTACATAAAAGTAGGATTGCTAATTTTATAAATAAATTACAGATAATTATCTATCAAATATAAAATTCAAGCACCTGAACTTTTTTGTTTAAAGCTTAACAAAAACTGTTAGATAAAAAAAAAAATCATAAACTCACTTCAAAATAATGATATAATACATATATTTTGTATTAAATTAATTTTATCACAGCATAATCAACTTGATATAATATATTAAACAATTTTTTTAATTACTATTATAGTTTATACATTATATAAGTACCTTTATTATTATAATAATAAAATAATATACATTGGTTTTACATTTAGTGATGTTTTTATTTTATTATATTTTTCTATAAACACTTATTTGGGTAGTGTTCAAAAACGTTCATATTATATTTTTAAATATAGGAATCAAATCAAATGGTATTTTGAAGAAGTAATTTAATTCGTAGTTTTATTTAGGGCAAAGAAAAACTTTTGAAAATCATCTAAAATGTTTAAAGAAATTATACAGTAAATGCTGTTTTTATAAGTAGTTAATTATAATTGAATTACAATCTTTTTTTTTTTTAACACGATGATTAATTGTTACATTTACATTGTTTATCACAAAACAAAAATACATAGATATTAAGTAAAAACATGATAGCAAGGAAGCTAATCCTCATGATATTATGCTACTTTTATAAAATCGTACGTTTTATTAAAATTAATAATGTTTAACTTACTTAATATTTAAAATATAATATAATAATTTATTTTAGAATTATAACAACAAAAATAATAATCACGAATGTCCATTTAAGTGCGTTTAGAATTTTTATTTTTTTCAAAATTAAATTTCAGTTCACTTGTTTAGTTTTTAGTCTAACTTACTATCGACGTGTGAAATTTTTAAACAAATAATCTAAATTTTTTTTATTTTAACTAAAAACATGTTTTCTATAATATAATTTACATTTTATACTGTAATTATATGTTGTAAGAAAACGCAATATTAGTATGTGATGTATCCATTTTAACAAACTTACAACATAGCAAATTTGTTTTCATCGGAATCAATTTTGTGTTATTTGCTTTAATATTAGGATGTGTTGAGTTTTTGTCAAACATTAAGGTAAAAATATTATTTGTGTTGACGTCTTAGGCACCTCCTGCTTAGTTCCAAATAATTTTCTAGTTGGAACTTCTTGATGTGAAGCAATAGGAACTTACAGGGAGTGTTGCATTTATGTTTGTCAATTTTTTTCATTTTCGACATTTAACACCAAAATTTGAAAAATAACACTAAAAATCAGAAATACTTCAAATATGCAAAAAAAAAATAAAAATATACAATTTCATATTTTTAGACCCTGGTCCATAAGACAAATGTACAGCTCAGTCTACTATTTTTATTTGTATTCTTTAATAATTAGCAAATGCTATAAAATCTGAGCCATGTTGATAACTAAAAATGGTAGTGTCTGTTAAGTTCCTTATTTTGTCAGTGAGTCTATTCTCATATTTTTGTACCTAAATATGTTATTATTTTAAGGTAAAAGAATAATTATTATAATTAATTTGGTGATTGACCCAACAAAAATTCTAAATATTTACCGTTTATGCTCGTAGATTATCTAGTCTTATTGATAATAAATGTGGACAAAATATTTTAGTTGGTCCCTTATGTATATAAAGTAGAAATTTCATCTAGTTGGAACTTATGAGAGTATTTTTGATTTGAAATAATCATAATTCAATTATAAATTTAAGCATCATATAGATACGACGATACAAATTATATCTAATTATTTATTTTAAGTTTGATAATTATTGGTCAATTTACCATTATATTAATACAAATTACACAAAATTAATTTAGCTGAACGCAAATTTGGTTTACCGAACTTTTTTAAGACAATACAGGTGTGGCATACATACATTTATTTGGTAGGCACCTACCTACTGTATTTAAACATATATATGCACGTTCATAGAAATTACGAATATTAAAATACATTTACATAAATAACTGGACATTGTTGTTTCAAAAGACGATAATAATAATAATAATATATATATATTTACAAAAAATAGAAATATTTACTAAAACACGATTTATCTAGGTACAAACTATAATTAAAATAAAAAATGTTCAAACAATGATAAGTATTACATTTTTTTTCTTTTAACTTCTCAATATTTATTTTACGTTTTTATTTTTTCATTGTACTGATCAGCGTACATTTTTTTATTTATTTAATAAATATATATCTCAAAAAATATTTTATTAACTTTACAGTAATAAGTATAACAAATTCACATCTAAATTTAGTACATCAATTACAAGATAATTTGTAGGCAAGTTTCTTATTTCATCAATTAATTGCTGTTTTGTTTTTATTTTTTAACAAAATGTCTATCAAATTTTAAGAATTAAAAACACATTTACATTTTAAACAGTCATTATATTAATAATATTATCATATCTGATTTTTTTTCTTATTATTAAAACCTTAATAGGTATATAGGTTAGATATATGTAAAAAAAATTGCTTCTTCAATTAATATGAAATTCAATTCAATTTGAAAGTTGCTTCAAAAATGAAAACTGAACTAATAAAATAAAACATTTTCATAAATTCACAAGCGCCAGGTAAAATTTACTTTCAACAAATTAAACATTTTTTTTTTTTTTTTTTGTTAGCTAATGCATTTTAGACTATACAAGGCGTGTTTATATTTTCCATAACGTCTAATATATATAAAAAGGGACCAAAATAAAACTTATGAACACATTGTATATTTTAAAGAAACGGGAGATGAAGAATTGCATGAACATAGAATACGCTTTTTTCTAAGAATCAATTTCTGTTTTACTACCATAATCAACGCCAAGGAAGTAAAATAAAATAAAATAAATATTTCTATACATCAAAGAATTAGACTTGTGTGGCCATGACCTAATTTTATCTTTGCTTTGGCTTAATATATTTGAAAATTAATAAGTCTTCTCATTCATTAGTCATCTAGTATACCTAAGTATATCTAGTATATGCAGTATACCTACACGACGAGGCCAGTTATTATTCTCTTGCAATAAAACCAAACATTATGACTTTCTGGAAATGTTAGTCATATTACAAACGGTAATAATCTTGATGATTATATTTTTTTCTGGAAAAACAAAAAATATACTCTTATTTTCCGTATATTATTTTAACGTATTCACAAAATATTATTTTTGTAAACGTATAGCGTAAATCATTAATTACAGATTATAAACTCAATTTCGTTCATTATTTGTATATCTACTCGTTAACTGTATGCGCATACCATGATTAAACATCGGTTATGAATGAGTATAGTATACTCATTGTAATGTACCCAACAGACAAAACACTAACAAGAGAACTGCTGGAATATATTATAATATGGTGAATATGAATGAAAAATACTTTCAGAAATGTCAGGCTGGAAACACCTGAGGAAGGGGTGGCAAATACCGAGAGAATGGATTGTTGGTGGGCGTGACCGGTGCCTGTATAACACTAATGATGTATGGCTTAGAGTTTTTGGGACACTTTTGCTAGAGATAAAGCTGCGAAAACCATACTAAGTATGAGTGACCATAAAGTTCAGTACCTATGTGATATCTGTATAGCGTATAATATACGTATAATCATTATAGCATACGTATTTATTTATTTATTTATTTATATATATATATATATATTCAAATGCTAAAGAGATTATATAGACGGGTATTCATAATTTATTACATCCTTTTACCAAGAATTCAGAACTAAATTTACTGTCGTTTATCTAAATGAATACTGAGTACATGTGAACAATACAAATTGCATTTCATTGCCATATTTTGGTACACAACCAAAAGCCAATGTAAGTATTTTATTGGTAATGGTTATTTTGTAAATAACAACCACATATAATGTAAAATATAATTTTCCTTGTACACTGATCACATATGAAATAGATTACTATCATCGTATGTAATTCGTAAATATTTGTTATCATTTGATTCATTTATCCAAGAATAGTTTTATTTTTTTTTTTTTTTAATACAAAATTATGAAATCAAATTTTATTGGAGAAACAACCAAATCAATATCAATACAGGAATATATCTTTTAATGTTAAAATAACATTTACGACTTCCATACCAAAAAAATGTACAAAGAATCAAAAACGTTTTATACCTAATAGATTATTTTCCAAATTGGTTTGTCATGCCAATCCCCTTATAAACAATCTATTCATTCTAGGTCTTCTTTGAAATTCACATCATTGGTTGAAAAGGTAAATATGTTATAATAATTTATTTTATCCATATTTTGGTAGCATTAGGGATGACATCTTCATATACAACTGAATATAATATACTTAAAATTTAAATTACTTAAGTACAACTCTAATAATGTTTTGTTTACATCTCAAAAATCAATACTTGTTTTAATATTGTTTTATAGGTATTTATTCTACTCAAATGAAAAATGATCAAGTTAGTTTTTGTAGTATTTTAGCTAGACGTCTTATGGTTTTCCGGACATAATAACTCTAAAAAAAAAAAAAGATCACCAAATAGGTTATAAACTTAAAGAATCAATAATTTAAACTGTTATGTAAAAAAGAAATGATTGTTGTACTTTTATGAAACTTCGTAATTTTTTTAATAATTTAGTTCGATAACTTTAATTTAATCGACAATATTTATATTTCCGTCGTAGGTAACTATTATAAATACAATTTCCAATATAATACGTCTTAAAATATTTTGTATTAAAAAAAACTCACACTTCTTTGGTTTTCTTAATTAATGTCTAAAACTTATAAGTAGTTGATAGTTTTGTTTATGAAATGTGTATAGATACATATTTTTAATTTAGTGCCTATTTCCTCATACTTGATGTATTCTGAGAAATGCAACTCATTCCACCAACCCTGGTATATGTAAGTCATATGACATATCTTAAGGCATAAATATAGCTGAGAACATTAGATTCATCTGAATATGGTTTTAATATATTCACAAAATATATTATAGTTTGTTACTATGCTGTGGAATTTACAGGTGCGTCACTATATTATATTTAAACAATGTATGACTCGAGTATTTTCACTTGAGATGCGAATGGAACGTAAATAGAAGAAAATTGTGAATAGTACGAGCTTAGTTTTCTTAGTTCGAAAATAATTCTCATCAATGAGCATGTTCGAGTTCCTTTATAATATATCTTGAAATATATTATTACGGCATGCGATATCATACGGAAAACTATGGGTTAATTTATTCCATTTGTTCTTAATGGCATACTTATTTGCAATGAGGCATGTGTATCCTTTCAGATTATCATAATCTAAGTATAAATCACACGTTTCAACATAAATCAAGCACAGTTAATTTCAATCCACTGTAATTTTCTCTGTACATGTAAAACAGTAAAACCAAAAAATGTGTTACTTTAGAGTTTAGATCGTTATGATATTGTATAAACATAAATCATTAGGTGCATAAAATGTATGATTTCGATCTTACCATAAATTATTATTATAGAATGTATGTGAGTTTTACAAATTAATGAGTAAGAGGTACTTAAAGATGCAAAAATATGATAAACATACCTATTTAAAAATAATAATTAATTTCAAGTGGGTACCTACACTAATATATTAGCTGCTTTATCACAATAATAATGTGTTTTTATTCTCGTCATTAATTTGAATATTTTTATTTAAAAAATATTTAACGCATTATTGTACTATATATTGATGTATCTATCTACCCAATTCGCTTTTTAAAAATAAATTCAAATCTTAATACTAGACCTGTAAGGTAGGTATCTTGTAGTTACTAATAATTAAGTTTTTTTTACTATTGTTAATTTAAAGTTTCTCTGAAGGCTTGGTCACTTCACTAAACTTAGTAATACAATATAATAAATATCTTATTATTAATAATAAAACATATTAATTTATATAATAACAATAAATAGTAAATTAGTTATTAAACTCGTAACAATATAAAAACTGTTATCTAATAGAAATAGTGATTAAAATTGGTCTTTTTTAATTTAAAGGAAATAATATAATATGCTTATTAAAATATTCATATTTATCACTTTTCAAAATATTTTTATGATTAACAGTACATAATTTTGGATTACATGTCATCATAAAATAAATTGTAAAGTGTAGCAAATGGTACGAATAATCATTTAGTGTGTGTATCTACGTGTATTATATTCTATATTTTTTTAACAACTAATCTTAATAGAAACTACCATTATTTTCTGAGAAAAATATGAATACATCGTCTTTTTTTAACAATTATATTAGCATACACTTGTACTATATTGTATGTATTATACTTAGATAACAAACCTAAGGTAACCTAGGTAACCGTAGTATGCAAATTTACATGATATTATATATGTGTTCGCATACATTTCACATTTTACAATCGTTTGAAAGTATAGTAATTGCCAATCGGTGACTTTCATCATCATACAAATGTTATAAATAATAAGTTTATTTAGTATTTTTACCCAAAAGTATTTTTATTTTTATTATTATCCTCTTTTTCTACAACACATACATATGTATGAGTTTTATACCAAAGGGATATTGGAATTTCAATACACATAAGCAATATAAATTTTTATAAAAATACCCAATTAAAAAAAAATATATATTTAAATAAATACAATTGTCCCCACCTCTATGTATCCAATTTTCTATCAAGAATCACCCGCAAAATTTAAGAATAAAGCATTTTTTCCGCTCTAAAATGTAATGGTAGAGTATAGACATACAAAATAAATACTCACATCATTGTAAAATCAATTCATCCATCGCTTAGTTCAGAACCTAATACAACATAATATTACCACTGTTTGTATCCTTTTTAAAATTGAAAAATACAATAAATTTCTCATAAAAGTTATCTAACTTGAATCTAAATTTTGGACTATAACATGGACAATTTACTATTAATATTTATGACCAATTGACCAATATATGTTACTATAAATGTATAAAATTAAATATAGCTGTGTCATTACTGAATTATTAAGAAAAAATAAAAATTACCTGTTACGCGTTTATTTCCACAAGTTTTCCATAATTTTGATCTAAAAACAGATGTATAAATGCCTATATTAATTTATATACTATACAAGTAAATTTAAATACAATAAATTAATTATTTAAATTTTGTATACAAATGTATTCAAATAGTATTTATTTAATACTTGTTTTTAATAATACTATTGTAAACTGCTGGATATCACCTAAGTTCATTAACAAATGTTTTGTTTTTTAATGTGATTACATATTATTATATGTAGGTTCAATTAAATGTAATATTAATTCCAGATAAAATAATCTATACATAATATGTAAATTGTTTTTATTAAAATAAAAACAATTTGATCATAAAAAAGTACGATAAGCGATTGGGCAATAACAGTTGTAACATCGATGTTCTTATACTAAAAAAATATAAAAATAACCTAAATTTCAATGTTTCTAGTATCTATACTTACATATTATTTTAAACAAAATAATTTCACTTTATTTAATATGCAGTTGAACTATAACATACATTATTAAAAACATTATGAACAATATTCAAGAATTTTTTTAATAGATACAGAAAAAATTATAATAAATATATTTTTTTCTTTCATACAATAATACGAATATTTTATATTTATAACATTTTTTTAAACTATAACAAATTTAATTCTTGAAATTGCCGTTTCTAAGTAGTTTATCCATGTTTTTGCAGCAGCGTTTGGTTGTTAAATTGTTATTTTAATTGTTGAAAAAATTAAGGTTTGAAATCATTGAACTTACATAGACAGTTTAAAACTATGATTAAAAATGTTAATAAAATTAATCTAAAAGATTTTTAGCTTATTATTGCACACACAAGAGGTATAAATGTTTTGAATATTACAATTTTAAATAATTGAAATATAGAAAATTCTAGAAAATAACAGTAATACCCATAATTATGCATATATTTTTAAACACGTTTCGTCATTTCATTTTCAAAATATTTATTGTTTATATTCATATTTTTTTTCATATATATTTTTTATTTCCGTGTTTTTATCGCTTTATTAAATATCATGTCACTGGCCAATGATACAACTAAATAATTACTTAGGTATAATAAATTTTAAAAAACGTTTAAGTAAAAACTATTTTAAAAACGTTATATTTTGAATCCGGTAGTTTAAAAGTATTATAAGAACTTCTTATAGTATTGCAATGCATGTGACTTTTTATACAATTTATTTAAATGTAAAAATAATAATAATAAAAAACAAATTTCTTTAATTAAATTGATGTGATTTCTGTAGCTTTGTTTTCTCCTTAATTTAATGTAATAATTAAAACAAACTCTGTAAATTGTACAATTGATGGTAAAAATAATTCTTTTATGATATTATTTATGGCATCTTATTAATTAAACTATTCAAATGTATCATCGTTATCGTCGGTTTTCATTGTCGTCAACGTAGGTACTTTAAAACAAATAAATAACGAGTAAGATCCGTTTCTTACGAAGATACTTCAAAAATGAAACACCTTGCGAAAACGCTGATTCCACATAAATAATAGCTATAAATTCATCGATAAAATATTGTACACCGATTATAGCTTATTTATCCGATCATACTGTTTGCATAAACCCCTTGAATGGTGACAAATTATTGGTGTTTATCAGTGCGTAACATCGTTGTCACAATAATAACAAAAACTCCGTTATTCCAACGACAATGGCACGTTGAAGGAAGATAACACAAACTATAAAATGGCTAAATTCGATTTTGAATACTTGGTGACACGGTTCAACGAAGACGATCCTAAGCCAAAAGAGTAATTTTTTTGCCCTGTAAAAAGGACAATGCAATTCAAGATTATAATTGATAAGAACGGTACGATGCCATTTTTAAATGATCATTGAACGAATGGACTATAGATGGTAATAACCGGTAATCTAAGTCTCAAGGCGACGCAATTTCCCCATCACATCCGTTCCGCGGTGTAAAGCACGAAATCCCTTTGTGAATCTCAAAAGCTGTCGTCCAAAGTTCATTTACCAAGACAAATGAAGTCCATGTTGTGTATGCGTGTGAAACAGAGATAGCACGACTAACGATCGAGGAGAAAATATAATTTATCCCGAGTAAAAAACTATGACTATGCAATTAAGTCTAGCGTACTTATTACAAGTTTTAATTAAAAATTATATTATTATTATTATTATATTTATATTAACTGCTGAATTTTATGATAAATATCTAAATTTAAAATCGTATTGTAATATTAATTAAAAATCTTTAAAAGATGATTTTTATTGTGACTGATGTTATAAACACTCGATGGTTAGCTCTCATATGACCATTCAGTGGCGTATTAAGAGGGGAGATTACGGTGATTTATCTCTCCCATTGATTTTGTTTTTAAACATAATATATGAATAAAGTTATAGTTGTGTTTTTACAATTCATGGCTTTATCGATTATAGTTAGATAATAAAAATAAATAAATAATGAAATGTTTTAATTTTAAAACAAGTTGGATGGACTTGCGACGCTATCCATCCATAATGACATAAAAATGGAAGTCAAAAAAATAATTGATGAAATTGCAAAAAAACCTATAAACTACTAGAGTTTGTTTTGTGATGATTCATTGTTCAATTCATATTTATTGTCAATTAGTGAAGATTAAATATTTATGTACAAATTTATATATTATCTAGTTATTAAACATTGATTATATCTACTACCTATGTATTTTAAGTGAAGGGAGAATATTTTTTTAGTCATATTTTGTTTTTTTTTTTTTTTTTATACGCAGTTTCCTATATTTGTATACTTATAATTACTCTCTATTATATAAAAAAGTTTTTAAAAATATTCAGTTTATTATAATTACCACTGAAACCGAAAAATAATTGTAACTTTAGTAAAAAAAAAAAAAAATAAGTTTATGAGTATTGAAATATAAAAACGATGATAAAACATCCTAGGGGGGTTGGCAAAATCTAGAGTAATTGGCAAGCGTAGCGAGCGGGTGGCAAAGCCCCCTAGTATTTGATGATATATTTATGAAATAATAATTAAATGAAAAGTGTATGAGGTAGTACATAATATCAAAAATTAAATACTTAACCAAGGGATTTCTAATTATATGAATATACCTAACTATTGACGTATTTTATTTTAATTATGTTTTCAGATTGCCATGGTTACTAAAGCCGTATGTTTATTTTGGTTAAATTTTAACTACCTATAGTCTATGCATATATTGTAATTAGTGGATGGTCAATAATCATAATATTACGTTCAACGGTGCTTTAACATAATATAATGATTACGTTAAATTAGATTTGTCTTCAAAAATCAAATCAAACTATAAATCTCAACTATTAGTGTTAAAAAAACCTAACCTATGGACATTGTAGCAATATGTATATTAAGTTTTTTCAATATTAATAGGCATATTACATACGTGTAACAAAACGAACTGGTGTAGCCACTCCCATTTCAATAGTGACATAATAATATACCGGTGCATACTAGTGACCTCCCAAAATATACAAATTGCCTCCCTTTACATATCGTAAATAAAAAATTTAATTTTCTCTAATGGTCAGGTAGATAATTCCTGACTATAAACGAGCTACCTCTCGAAATGTTCACACTAGTTTCCTCCTATATAGAAATTAACAGTGGTTCATAAACTTAACTGAAATATACCACACAAAAAGATAAAATTATGAATACATTTTGCATAATATGTTGTGTTAGAATTATAAAAAATTAAGTTTACGAAACATATATTTTATATAATATTATATAATAATGATAAACATTGGTTTTATAAGTACATAGATATTTTCTATTTTGTTATATTAAGAATCGTTGTTTGAATATGTATAGGAAGAATTTCAAACTAAGATTTAATTGTTCAATATATTCTTTTAGATATTTAGAATTATGAGTACAATTAGAAAATAATAGTCTTAGTATATATTATATACATTTATTGCCTGATCATTGGGAGATAACTAGTTCTCGACCATTTTCGTTTGTGATCACATTTAAGGTACGTCGAGAGGAAAATCGTATATTGTAGTCAAGAGGCGATTTGTATAAAAATTCTAGACCTTTTTAAATTCGAGAGGTAACTAGTATGCACTTTATTATACTTATGCCAGACTGATATAATGTTTGAAGTAACTAAACGAATACATAGTTATAACAAAAGGTAACTTAAATTGCTTACTACAATAACTTAATACTGAGAAATTAAAATATTTGAAATATTAGTAAAGGAAAAAAAATTTGGATTATTTTTGCTTTATTAGTTATTACTTATTACCATGTGCAATAAAGGAAAATAAATTATGAAGATTGATTCCGTATAGCAACATTTTTAGGTGATTGAAAATCAATACTTAACGTAACAGCTTGGATACAAAGCTTATTGATTATTTATTTTTTTTTTTTGCAAAACATCATTACAGATATATACATAATAAATACAATAATGTCTAATTGTATAACACTCGTCAGCAATCAATCAGAAACTGATTTATGGCTTTCTATAGGGACCAGGAATATTAGACTTTAAATTCATTTAATAAATTAAAACATTTTACTTTAATTGGTTAGGAAAAAAATCGTCATAACTTTATACATTTTTTGCATAATTTTTATTGTTTGAATAAAAGTTGACTTTATCTTATAAAACTTTTTGTAAATTTAAATATTTATTATTTTGAATTAATGAGATATAAAGTTATAATATAATACAATCCTATCTTTACATTTTTATTATTATTTTTTTTTAATTTAATTAAGTTTCACCTTCCTAACAATATTGTATATTCTATTGCAACAAATACCTGTATAAACAAAATTTATTATGATAAATAAAAGTGAAAATTAATCCAACTATTTCAATACCATTTTAAAAATATAAATATAAGTTTTAGTTGAATAAAATAAAATGTATTTAGACATGTACAATATTATATATTATAATATCTATATTTTATTTATATAATCGTGAAAGGTAAAATCAAACATTGAAAAAAATATTTTATGATAAAAAAAAGTATTTTTATTAAACATCATGACACATTTCAAAAATAAAATTAAACTATTATAAATTATGGACACTTTGAAACAAAGAGAATCATGGTTTAACATAATAAATATTTGTATTTACTTTATTTAGTAATAATAATTAACATTAAAATAATTACCATTTACAATAATTTTAAGTAAACTAATCGTTATCTCAATTAATCGTATATATTAAATATATTTATCTTAATTAATCCCAACAAGTAATCAATACGTAGTAAAATAAATTATAATAATATGTATATAATATTATGTAAGGAAAAAAGTATACATGACAGTTTAAAGAAGATGACGACCAATAATTTATATGTATTATTTAATAGATACTAGATATTTAGACTCTTATAATATTAGGAAATAGGTACATATAATTTACACTTTAAAGATAACAAATGAAATACGGATATACTAATATGTTTGTAAATATAATATAAATAAATAAAAATCTTCGAATACAATTCAATATATTTAATATGCACATTCTTTAAAATATATTTAGTGGTAAATTCTGGCCATTAAGTAACAATCAACGAAAATCTAACATTTATGTGAAAATTTAACTTATATCTATTTGAAAAAATATGACTTTGGAGTCTAGTATTGTAAACTTGACAATTATTGCATTCCCATTGGTATTTTATGATCTCTGCTTATCGTCCTGTCCATCAAAAGTTTACACCAAACTTGATTCAGTATTATAATGTTATAACAAAGGCCCCATGACGTATTAATATCTAACAGGTTTTCAATAGTGGAAAATTGCAATGCACCCCGTTAAAATAACAAGTTATATTTGTTTGGTATCATCGTGCTAAACTCTTGCAATTAAAATCATACTGAAATTTATCACAAACATTATAATTAGTATTGGATTCAATGTGTAGGTTAAATGGCCAGAAATTTGGTTATTATTAATATATACATGTAGTATGAATTTGTTTATACATAAACGATTTTTTTGTTGGCTAAAAACTGTGATTATAGTGTTGTGTATACACTTTTTGCACAACAGCTAGAAATCTATTCTAATTATAATAAAATATTTGATGCTCATTCTTTGATAGTATAAACTATAAAATGTCATTGATTTGTAATATTTATAATACTTAAATTTAAAGGGGATATAAATATTCTAAATCGTATAAGCTTCGCTGTATCCATATAACTAGTATATATGTACACTATACACACATATGTAGTAAAACTATTTCTGAATAAAACACAAACGTTGTTCTCAAATAGTATTTTTGCATTACCCAGGTCTTCTTATTCTTTACGTATTTTTAATACACATACTAAATATTTTTGTTTAACATCAATCAAAATCAATATTATAAACAATAAGTTTCTAAACATAAGTACTCAATTTATAATATTTATAGATCTAATAGTCATAACACATAATACGATAATTTAAACTGAAGACCTTACCCATTTCGTGAAATTAACTTAAGGTACTTAAAAGTTCTTTATAAACGATTTTTTATATTTATACGGAACGACACTTAAAATCACTATAAACGAAAATTATATTTTTATTATTAAGTGTCTTCCATCTCATTTATTTGTAATGTACGCAAAAGATTAAAAAGACATTGGCCTAAAGACCTACTAAGATAAAAATTATAATAATAATTAAATAATTAATATGATAAATCTAATTTTATCCAATATATGGTTATTTTTATTACATGTTTGCATGATAAAACCAAAATTATTTTCATCTATATTATATTAATACATCGCATATCTGATAATTAATGCAATTACATATTTTATTATAAAAATTATTGCTATAAAATATTATGTACAAATACCTTATATGCTCACTTATAATAAGCTGTTTTAGATCTTCTCTCTAAATAAGATCATTATATTACATAAAAAATAATGATAAAATCATTTGAGTTGTTTTGTCTTTAATTAAATTCTAGTCAATACTGAATTATATAATTGAAACTTTACATATAATTATACATCTTAATTATTAGTTTTATAATAAACTAAGTATAATATACCTACCTCTTTTTTACTTTATTTCTTCTTATGAATTTATTATTACTATATAACTAAATAGGTACTTTATATAGATATTTGCAAGAAAATTTAATACATTGATGTATTCAAATAATAAATAAACAATCAAAACAAGGAATAAGTAGTAACAGCTGTTTGTTTTGTTGAGCAGAGATTTGCCATTGTTAATAATTACTTCAGTAAATTCATGCCTTCACCAATGCAACCTGTAGCTTTTATACAATTAATCATCATAATATATAACTATTCATAATTTATAAATTATAAACAATATTGTCTATAAATTTGAATCATGTAACGCGTGACACTGTACATAGCAATACACAAGTAAATAGTTACCTAACGTTAAACTTTAGTATGATTTATTATATTATATATAGCTTTAAAACAAACAAAATTTAATATGCAATTCATGAATATTAAGCAATGCTCATATCTCACCACTCAAGCGGTTCATGAAATGATGGAAAAAATTCCATTTGGCGTATTGTACAATAATTGTATGCACGTCGAGAATGACAGGATGTATCTAACACATTATAATATTATATTACATGATTTCAGCAATTATATTGCCTAACTATTATTAATGATAATTTTACTAGTCGGGGTTAATACATCATAACCTGCATTTGACATCAAGCATTGATGTATAATTTTATGATGATTATATAGTTATCTCAATAATTATATAACTATAGATAAGTAACAAATATTTTGTTAAAATAATTTTAAAAAAATGTCTGTTTAACAAAACAATAAGGACAGTCCTACTTATAACGATACTTATTAACGTAAATACATATATCACTAATGCTGATAACTTATTTGAGTAAAGTCAATATTAATACTGATTTCAGCCAAAACGATATATTATTCAAATTACTTTAATAATTATGTGTGTGCAATTAAAAGTCAACAAATCTCAATATTATTATTAATAAGACGTATACAAACTAAATATTATATACATTTATTATAATGCATTTTGATACGAGAATAATAGAGTAAACTAACAGATTAAAATATTATATTATACGGCTTTGATTCCTTCAAATGAGCAGTTCTGATGAAGTACGATTTTATAATTAATTTAGAAGTCATCTCGCTTTAGAAGATAAATTGTATTTTATGATGTGTTATATTTATTATCCTGTAATGAGATATTCATAACATAGGTACATTTACAAATACTAAATCTTTAATATATTTTTATTTGGAACTTATGTAATAAAAAGTATATACAATATATTGTATTTCATAATTATAATAATGATTAAATAAACTAATAAATACTAAATATCTAAATTATGAAGTAAATAAAAAAAAACATATTATACGATATACCTTAATTTGTATCACTCGAAATAATATTTATATGCATCCTTAAGAAATATAAAGAGGTAACTGATAATTATCATTTACCCATAAAAGATTCAATTTACGTACATCTATATAATATATATTTTAAGTATAGAACATTTTGAAGGTTTATTAAAATCATATGTTACATGTACTGTATAATAATTTATATCAGTTACGTATGTACAGGTAATATGAATACTTATCATATAGTAGATCCTTATTCACATAAAAACATTTCATATTAACAAATTCACCTACAAAAATGGACAATTCACCCACCAGATCTACAAGTTTCAAAAAAAGACTTATTAACTCATCAGAAGCAACTTAAATCCAAATAAAAAATCCAATGTCTTTATTTCTAATCTTGGAACCACCGTTGTCTTAGTAAATAACGTGACTAATAAGCCTCTTTCAACATATCAATATTACAATAACAATACCAACAACGATGCAATTAAACTCATCAGTACGAATAACTCTAATCATGACTCCATCAGCAAAACTGCATACAGAGCGTTCCAAATATAAATTACTCATCGCAACAAAACATATTCGTCAAAACCAATAAATACGCCGCTAGAAGAAAATGTTTCGTTGAGACCACTATCAACACCACCCTACCCAAAAAATATTAAGCAATCATCTTCGAATCAATTGATAATATACCCCAGATTGAATATATCATTGCAGTCAGCAAATTAATTTCACCAAAAAACATTAAATTCGTTTCTCGTATACCAACAGCCGGTTCTGTATATTTTTCAACAACAAAATCACCGTTGGTTTTCTAATAGATAGTTATCCCAGCATCAAATTAAACGACCATAAACTAATTAGATCAAAAGATTAATAAACCCGGCTAAAAGAGTCATAATCTCAAATGTTTCACCCGCAAAACGGCAACATTATATCTCACTTAAAAGATCACAACATCCAAATAGTATCACTAATTACACACATCAATGCGGGATTCAACATTAAAGAACTTTTACATATCTTTAGTTTCAGACAAGTTAGCATAAATCCCGATGACTTCCAAAAACTTCTAAACTCCCTCCTGATTAAGTATAAAAACACTCCACACAGAATTTTTTTCTCTGACGATACTCTCTTCTGTTACACATGCAAACTCAAAGAACATACCTCAAAATAATGCAAAAATCGTTCAATAGAAGCCTTAAAAACCAAGATAGCCGAATCTTAAAATTATATCAACCATAAGCAACTCTAACATCAACGATGTTAAAACAATATACTACGAACCCATATGCGATACGCTCGTAGACCTAAATGACTTCACTAATAAAAGCAACTTTTCTCAAACCTCAATTTAACCGTCTATTCTAAATGCTTTATTACCTATGGAAATAACCCATGGTGACAATATATTAGTAACTCCTAATACAACTGATCAAAAAAAGAAAGACCAACACTCGCATCGATATCATCAAGTTTAACACCTGATTCGTATTTCCCAAAATTCCCGTCATAAGATACGATCGCAAAAGAAATTCCTCCTACTAACTCAAATTCAAACCCAAATAAAATTTCTCAACCAATACCAAAAAAAAAAAAAAAAATAAAATAAAACACAATAAATCCATCAAACATATTATTTTACAGCTCGGCGGAATACTAGAATTCACTAAAAGCAGATTCGAAGAAATACCGAACAAAAAAAAAAATTATGAACAGTTTAAGTTTATAATTGAAAACACTCTCGGCAAATTTAACTCAGCCCCAGTACTCGAAACTTACAACATTATACGTTTGAAAATGATCGAAATCATAGAGATTATTAAATCCAAAATTAATATTCCAAACATAAAAAACAGAATAACGAGACTCTGCAAGTCACTTCTTGATAAAGCTTTCACCACTGAGCATACCCAAATTGAATAAAAATAAAAAAATTATTAAAAGCCTAAAACACAATCCTCCACGCTCCTTACACAACCCAACATAAAAAAACAATAATAATTCACTCATTAACACCTTAATGAAATAAAAATAAAATCGATATGAAAACAAAAAACATAAAAATTTTTCAATGGAACATTAATGGGTTTTATAGAAAACTTGATAAACTAATATTATTAATTTTCAAACACAATCCAAAAATCCTATGTTTACAAGAAACAAATATCAACAACTATAACACTGGCACACTAAACAATTACAAAAAATATAGCTTTAATAGAACTAATTGTCTTCGAGCTAGTAGCTATATATATATATATATATAAATTCAGATTTTCCTAGTGAACTAATTAACATAACTACGCACTTGGAAGTTGCAGCAGTCTCTGTTAAATTGAACGATATCGAACTAAAAATTTGTAACATCTACCTTCTTAACCAGCATAATTTCAACAAAAATGACAGAAAACATATTAGATCAAATCCCTAAACCTTTCATTATGTCAGGTAATTTTAATAGCTACAACATTGAATGGGGTTCAAAAAAACCTATACAGATGTAAAGAAATTGAAAAAATATTAGAAAATTACCATCTTGTACTTCTTAACAACCTTGATCCAACTCGCATTAATCCTATAAACGATAAACTTTTATTTATAGACTTGTCATATGCCAACGTAAGTCTGGCCCAAAGCACTGAATGGAATGTACTGTCCAATCTCACCAACAATGACCATTTCCCCATTATGATACAAATCATTCCTCAATACAATGATACTTGTAATGTAGCTGAAAGGTGGAATCTAAAAAACCAAAACTGGCCCCTTTTCACTAATTTTCTAGAAATAGAAATATCAAAGATAAATAATCCTGAAACATTAAGTATAAACCAATTAATAGAAATTCTTACAACTAACAAAATTAATACAGAAAACTTAACAATTGTAAAACCCAAAACAAAAGAGCAAAAATCCAAAGTTCTATGGTGGAACCAAAACATAAAAGAAGCTATATTGGCCAAAAAGGAAGCTTTAAAATATTAAAAAAAAAAAAAACAAATAACTGTATGATTTCATAATTCTTAAGCAACTCAGAGCCCAATCAAAATACTTTATTAAAATAAGCAAAAAAACTTTCTGAGAATAATTTATTGCAGCATTAACGACAAAGTTGACAGTAAACTTATATGGTATAAAATAAAATCCTTAAAAGGTCTCAGCAGAAATAACAAAATTAATTTAGTGGATAAAAGCACAAATGTACTAATTAGTAATTTCGATTTAATTCTAAATAAACTCGGTAACTACTTTTACAATAATAGTAATATAAATTATTTAAACAAAAATGTGAAAAGGGAACTATTGTAAGCTCTATTAATGAGAATCAAAACGATTAAATTATAATAAACAATCCAATAACCTCACAAAAAATATTTTACTTAAAAAAAAAAAATGTAAAAGTAATAGTTCCGGATTCGGTCAAATACCCTATGCATTTATTCACAACTTTGGAGGTAAAACATTTGATCTACTGGCAACGCTCTACAACAAAATTCTAACAGAAGGAATCTGGCCATCAACTTGGAAGAGTGGAATAGTTATCCCTATCCTCAAGCCGGGTAAAATCAAATGATCAAATCAAAATGATACAGGCCCCATTACATTACTAAACACAATATGTAAGCATTTTGAGAAAATTATAAACAACAGATTAAACTGGCTTCTTAAACATGCCTTCTCCTCCTCACATCAGAACGGATTTAGAAGATACCGAAACATAATTGACAATCTGATTGAAATTAAAGAAGAAATCGCCCAAACATTTAATCAGTTCAGTCTTATATAAAAATAATATATATATATAATCTAATTATGTAGACTATCTTTGTTTTTAACCACTATAATTCAAAACCTCTTTAACTAATGGCCTTTGTAATCGATGTCATTTTTTTAAGATCAATAAAAAAATAATAATAATTTATTACGTACCACTATAGTTATATTTTACTTCTTATATTTAATATTTAGTATTTTAAGTACCTACATTAAAACATATTATATATGGTATTATGTAGAGTGTTTTAATCAAATATTAAACAAAAATAAAAATATCTCAAGATATTCATATGTTGTATAAATACAACAAAAATAAAATAATATGATTAACTCTATGCAAAATTTAAATCTTTGAACATAAACTTAAACATTTTAAAAAAAAACCTACAACATATTGAGAATTTGAAGTCTTTTTTTTTTTTGTATACAAATATGGTTTAAATGTTTTGAAAAAATTATTACATTTATGAAATACTTAAATAAATAATTGGTGAAATTCTAAAGTCGTAGATTATTTAAAAGTTTTAATATAATACAAAAAGTTTTCATCCCTGGTGAGAATCAAAACCAGTGCTCTTGATGTTTCATGTATACTAACATTTTAAGGCAACCGTCAGAAGAACTACTCAGAAATTTAAAAAATGTCATCTCTTAAATAGGTTCAATAATTTTTTGGACCTATAGGGATGCCAAAAAATAAGCTTTTGGAGCACTTGTTTAACTAAAAATATGATAAGTTAAAAAAGTACATAATTTGAAAATGAATAAGTTACTAAAAATATATCAAGTACTTCTAATTATTAAATAGTTTTGCGATATATATTTTGTGTTACTTTCTATTCGTTCAATTAAAAGTTGTTATATATTGTGTAAATATAGTGTAAATTTATACCATAGTGTACTTTTAACTTTTGATGAATACGTTTTATCCACAGATATGTCATAGATAATAAAAGTGTTTATAATTTCAATATGATTTTACAATTATATGTGTAATTATTTAATTTCTGTATGTATTATCTTTATTTTATAAATTTCGAATTGAAAATTATTATAATTATTAACCGTCTGTTTAAAATTATGAAGCATATAAATAAAATTAAATAATGAGTTTGCAAAAAAAAAATAGATTAGTGTTCTCGTTTTATTCAAAATACAACATGTAAATTAATAAAACTTAACACAGCTAATGATTTTATTTTTTTTTCGAATATTAACTAAGCGATTAACCATATAATCACATGGTTATTTACATTTTAAGTGTTTTCAATGTTTTGTTATAACATTGAAATTATTATAACAAAGTAAAAAATAAGCTTTATTCGTAAATTATTTATTCAAATTTTTCACACACTTTGTTTTTACTTGTTTATCTACTGAAGTACCAACTAAATTGTATAAACCATAACAATCATTTTTATATACCAGAATCTGATTCATAATTTTACACGTTCACGGTAAGCTAACGAATACCTACAAAAATCAATCAAATATTTAAATATTGTATCGGATAAACTGAATAATGGTACGATTCCAAATCAGATATATCTTTTAGTGTTTTTTTTTTTTTTTTAAATACAAATTTTGAATGGCCTGTTTGTTAACAGATTGTGCAGACATGCGTTTGTCAAATGTATAATTTTTAACATTTTAGTTTTTTTTTTTCTAAATATACTGTGTGGGGAAAAATTATGAATTATTCATTCGTAAAAACCATAAAAGTAGTTACTTGAAATAGATTTTTTCAAAACCTTTTTGTTTGATAACCACTAGCACAATCGTCTCTGTGGCCGTGGCCTTAAAAACGGTATCAATCAATACATTTCTGTTCCAAAGCATAATGGCGTGTTTTTTGATTTTTTTTTTCAATTGACTGCCAGACACTTAATTAATGGTTATAAAAATATATATATATATATTTTTTTACTATATCTGTAATTAATGATTTTTAATTTTCGAACAAACGTCATCATCCTGTCAGTTATTTATGTAACCAACAATGGATAATCCGGCAATAAGAAAAATAGCCGGCAAATCGATAAAGAAAAATATACGACCGGCCAATACACCGGGAAACAATTAGTTTTGCAAGAATTGGTAAGTGATCGCAATAGAGTTAAAAAGAAACCGTGTTTTATTTTTCTCGGTATGATAATACCAAACACACTCATTTCAGAGGTAGTTCTTAAGGGTCCAGTGATAATACGTACGTCATGATAATCCCCTGACATGTTTATTCACACGATGGACAACGATAATCGACATCGGTAAAACACATAGTGGGGTTATATTGTGTTAAAACACAAAACTATTTTAAATAAATGAGGTGCCATAAAGAACCATCAATTTGAAGAAAGTCCTTATCCCACAAGCAACATTATCAGCCATTTATCAAGAATATAAAGCGGTTAATACTGATAACTTAAATATTATATGGGTAGCAGCTTTAGGTATAGGTTTATGTTATTTATGATCTCATGGTATATAATTCAACACCGTAAATGACACCTAATAATATTAATAAAGGGATTTGCTTAAAAATAAATGAACTAGCATTACACTGGTGAACTGATAGGTCCAGTCAAATAATTTATTATAAGGTATGACTTTTTCTGTAAAAAATATTCAATGCAATAATTATTTTACTTATCAATAATGGTTATTGATCATTATAATAGTATTTCAATTATAATTATTATGTATATTCTAAATTCAGCGATTGACTATAATACCGTTATTATCATGATAAGGTATAAGGCCCGTCGTTACCATATAATAATGTTCTATTCTTATACTACATTACTGCATACGGTTTTATTTTAAAATCAACACTGATTCAATGTATAGGAAATAGAAATACACCAATATTTATGTAAGTAACAATTACCTCAGCTTCTGGAATAATGTTTAAAATAGCTATATAAACAGTAGAAGTTTATCATCATGTTTATTCGATTATTAAAATCGATTTCGAGCCAAAAAGTAGTAACAGTTTTCAATATGCACGTGCATTGGGCAAGTACCTAAACGCTAAGGCTCTGAAGTATTTATATTTATAAAAAGTATATGCATGCTGACATTTTTTTTTTGAATTCATATTCAATATTAGGTGTTTGTTTAGTTATCAACTTAATAATTTAATAATAAAGACCATATTTTCAAATTCTTGAGATTTTGGTATCACTTAAGGAGTATCCTATGAAGATATAAACATCTGTTTTTTTTTTTTCAAATAAGAACCCCATTCCCCTATTATACTGTGAATTATTTAACAAATAAAATTTCTAAAAATTTTGGAGCATTGAAATCAACATTTTAACTAAATTCTTCAAGTAGTACAAAAAAAATCTCAAAAATTTTAAAATATAGTCTGTTGGTATATCTACATATTTAAAAATTCCAAAATTCAAAATTTCAGTAAAGTAATTATTAAAGAAAAAATGGGGATGACTCACTCCGTATAAAAACATATAATACGTTATACAGATATTACATATGCATTTATGAACAAACATTCTGTTCGCATGCACTTAAATTTTACAAAACCCCACACACATACACGCTCTCGAACAACGTTCAAAAATATACACACAAACATACGGACATATCGTATGTATGAAACGTTCCGTACGACCGATTCACACCAAAATAGTGCGGATGATGCCACAACAACCATATTATAAGAACTGACAAAAATAACGACCCGTGGTCAGTATTTGTTTAAGCATCAACAAAAATATTCTACACCGGTCCAGATGATTAACATCATTTTCGTTTGAATGAATATTGCCAACCATTCATATTTCAATTCACTAAATTATTTCAACGTCGGGTATGATCATATTATTTACTATTTTATGGTGCTTAAACTCAGTTGTATTATTTCCCTCACAAATTCTGATATCTTATCACCTTTTTAATTTATATCTTATATACAGAAGGTTCACTGACTAGTCCTCTATATACAACAAATAATCTAAAAATAAACTATTCATAATATCTTGTATTTTTTTTTTTTATTAAGTATAATAATATAAATATTAGAATTATATTTCTAATGCTATAAAAAAAATATAATACATTTTTATGTTTGAAGAAAATACACTACACCAAAATGTAAATTATTCTAAACAACGACATGCCGTAATCACCGAATCAATTGCACTTTTTTAAATTGTATTCATTACATTTCTATATTCTATAACAGGGGTCGGCAACCCGCGGCCCACGAAGCAATTTTTTATGGCCCGCACAAAGGTGATTAATTTTTTTATAATTTTTTTTATTAATAATCAAATATAATAGTAATACAATTATTAGTATTACATCATATGTAATTTTTTTTTTTTTAATGTGGCCTTTGATGAACAATTGAACAAAAATATGGCCCGTGTGGTTAAAAAGGTTGCCGACCCCTATTCTATATGATTAAAGATTGTAAATGCAATTACAAATTGTATAATTTGTTTCTTAGATCAGTGCAGAGTTTTCAATTTTTATAATATAACCCTTCAGTAAAAAATGTCGGAGACCCCATACTATAATCCTTTTAAACAAATTTCATCGAAGGACCTTTTATCTTACACAAAATTTCCTGATTCAAGGATAAATTCATAGGTGTGTTTATATTGTGTGTAGTAGATACCTACTTGTATGTGCTGTATTCGCAGTAGTTACCGCCCTATGTTTTATTATTATTAGAATGACTATAGTTTTCAGTCGTCATTGATCAATAACGTTGGCCAATACCAAATTGTTAGTCGAACGTCAACATAAAAATATACAGAGGGTTGTATAGTTAATATAACACATTTTTAACGTTTGAATGTTTCAGAAAAAATCACGATATTCGGAAGAGAAGATTTGAACAAAAAAAAAATGACGATATTTAGCAGCCGCTTTTGTTTAGTGGTTGGAATCGGAGTTGGCTATTTTGGTAGTCGTGTTATTAGTTACCTCGTAACTGAAAATGTAATACGTAAAGGAAAAACGACTTGTGATTCTCCGTGTAAGCGTTTCGGTCCTAATGTGATTTGACTGTATCACGTGAATGTTCGACGTGCCTCCGTGAGATTGAGAAACAATAAGCAATAAAGAAAAATAACGTAAAAACTTTTATCAAACCTTCCAATCTAATATCATTACGTATGATTAAAAAATGCTATATTAGTATAATATTACATCTCAAATCATTCTCCCCACAGGAACCTAATCAATAACCGTTGTAAAAGTAGCAACATATATCTACAAACTCCTTCAATCACGCATTATAAACCACTTTAACCTACTGATTCTTGCCCTTGACTCCAACAACGTCCCAAGAAATCCCCTGAAAAGGCTAAAGTAAAATTAATGTAAAGACTTATTAATATAAAAAAATAATAATAAAAAAAAATAAGCAAATGAATAAACAAAATAAATAAATAACTTTATATATTATAACATTTATCATGTAGCTAAGTCTAAAGTATTAATGCCATGTAATCCATTTTATTGTATCATTCATGTCTAAATAACTACCTGCATCAAACGATATGCTTATTGTAAATACACATTATAGGTTGTATATTTCAAAAAAAAAAAAACGTAAAACATATTTAAGTGGGTAGGTATAATAATAAGTAATATTTAATAACGCAATAAAAGTATTCGACATATTAATAGGACTATTTTTTATCAAGTAAAATTATTTCTACACACATTTTAATATTTTTAACTGTTATAATATTATGTATTAGTTGCTTTTTTTCAAGTAGAATTTTTGGATGCTTATTGGTTTTCTTTTAACTTTTTCCTTAATCCTTATAGATCATAGCCACAAATCCCTCACAAAAAATATTTATCCTTTGGTATATTGTAATAATGTACCCTACTCGACAAATCCCGAATATTTATGACAATCAAGTTATCATACGTACCTAGGTCAACGTCGTTCGTGTGTATACATTAAACAATATTATCTTACTGTAGTATGTTCAGTTCAACCCATTAAACCAACTAGGGCCGAACGACTAAGTTTAATAAAAGCTACACTAAAAATCTTTCACCGAATGGCATGTACGCGCGACCTTAACACTTGTACAAAATGTAGCATATGTTTACATAATGATATAATCTATCGTTAAACGTTCGCTGTCAAAAAAATAATTCGTTATTTATCTACAGATGACTCTAAAACCATCAATAACTTAAAATATAAATCCAATTTACAAACATTATTTTTTTAATTTTTTTTAACATATATAATATATATTATTTTATTATAGTTTAAAACCATTCGAAAATTCAATCCGTTCTAGGTTTCAAGTATATATTAAAATAAAACATGTAAAAATGATTTATATTTTACTTATATACACACTAATTTATAAAATAAATGAATATAAAAGCATAATTACTAAGTATTTATTGTAGAAATAATATAAAAATATATCAAAACGAAAAAGAAAACATTTTTTTCATATATTAATAATATAATAAATTACTCTTTTATGATTTATTTACATTTTCTAAAAATTATTTAAATTACAATAATGTGACGTACAACTAAATTAAATTAACTTAATTTCATCATTTAAAATGAACACCCCTTATTTGTATTATTAATCACTAAAAATAAGACATTAAATTTTGTATTTTAAAACTGTAAAGTTCGATAAAAAAAAATAGTGTAGGTACTCGACATTACTTAACTGTGTGACAACTGACAAAGTCATAAAAAATATGCATTAATTATTAACACAGCGACGAAGGTTCATTTATTATTTAAACTGAAACAGACTTTAAAAAAAAAAAAAATTGTGAAATTATACATTTTGCGATATTTAAAACATTTAAAACATATTTCACATTAAAATTAAAACGTAGTCAGGTCATAGAACTAAAATTATAAAAAATTAAATTATTTAACTTTAAATGTATAATTTCTCGTTTCATTTATAAAAAATACGGAAATGCAAACGCTGCAAGCTCTTGCTTTTTTTTATACTTATAAATTATGTATGAATATTTAAAATTAAATATACATATATTATAAAACAAATATTTAATATGTCACATTTCTTTATCGGGTTTAATAATCAACAATAATAAAACTACATCTAATCTACAGTTGATAATATTATTGATTGACTACCATATAAATTAAATATATAGTATATAGAAGACTTGTGAAATAATAGTTGTAGGTATACATATTATACTTTAATAGCAATAAAACGATATATTGCAAAAATGTATGCCTCCAAAAGTATGGAACAAAACATTAAGACTATTTAGTCATGTTGAAAGAAAACCAACATTAGGTATTGGTAACATAGCAACGAAATATACATACAGTGAAATCATATATTATCATATTCAAATAATATTATATATATTCTAAACATCACGTAATAAAATAAATTCAAAAAAATATTTGTAGAAAATATCGATATTATAATTATTAAACTATACGTATAATATATTATTTATTAGGCTAAAAATAATATATTTATAAGGTGCATCATTTGATTTACGAGTATCATCTCTAACAGTTAGTACAAAATATTATTATAATAATATGTCCTAAATGTCTGTTCGTTGAAATGATATAACAAAACGGTAGTGTGACGTTTTCTGTTCAATTGGACACAATTCAATCAACGTTTATTTACATATTCGCTCGAAATAATATTATCACGAAACGATTACCTAGCTTCCTCTCAATGACTCGATCACTCGGATTCACTGTTAACTTGTTTATGCTATTTCAATTATTATTATTACGTTAGTACGGTAAGAATTCCTAGGCCGGACTTCGAATGTCGGTGTTCTATCTTTTAATGTTTTATTTTGAGGTGTGTGTCGTCGGTAGGATTTGAAACTAGATGGCATTCAAACAACTTTGGTTTCACATGATCTTATCCGTTTAAAAGTTCAGTATGCTTCATCCATCAGATTAGCTAAGTAACTATAGTGTTTGTATTGTAGGGTCGTCTGTTATACGAAAACCCTATCCATGTAAAATTGATGTGCATATGATACACAAAATGGTACCGAGTCAATAATAAACTTTTGACCTATTTATTGCCACTCATAATGTCTTAAAAGCTTTGAAACGAATCCACACTTAAAATAATGTTTATGATGGATCGTCCTCGAACAATTATTAAAGCTGCAATATTCACGCACACATTGTACATTCAATAAAAAATTGCAACTCTATGACATTGACTATAAAACATACATTGCTATTGTAAATGCAGATATCATTCTCAAACATTGTAAGTATCGCAAGTCACGTGTAAAATGCATGTTTATCGACATTTTAATTTTTATTTTAATGTATTCTACCATTTATAACCATAGAATTCTATGCAAATTGTATTACTAACAAAATAATATTTTATTTGACCTTTTATCATGATTGTATAGATTTATTATCGAATAATCTATTATAAAAATATGAATTTAAATGTATCAAAGAAAACCGTGCTGCCAGATTATTTATATTATTATAAAAAATACTTTTAATTAAAAACTGTACTCATATAAAGATGTATATTGTATCAATAGTGTTTCAATATCATAATAATTGTATTATTTAATGAAAACTTTATTTTACGAAATAACCATTAAATATACTATGAAATGGAATTTTTTGAATGCAAATGATAATTATTGTCTTGTGTTTTATATTTTTTTTCAATTACTGAAATAATAATTTATTGTAGTAGTGTTAAATCATTAAATAGCTTTTTATTTATTTAATATATTAATGTTTAGACATTATTCACTCGATTTCATTAAAAGGTTTGAGGGTTAATCCACCTTATTCACTGTTTTCTAAATAAAATGAACCAGATAAAAAAACATTAAAGTCACAGAACGGTTTTAAGGGCAAATAAATGTGAGGAACCCGTTGTTTACTAAGATCTGCGTAATGCGTACATTTTATACGGGTGAGCAATTTTTAGATCAGATTTAAATGCGTTGGTTCATCGTTGTCATTAACTCGAACAACTAATTTTATCTGCTGTATTAGTAGTTTAATATCCCATATTACCTCAACATTTATACTTTTGTATTTTCCAAACCGTTAACGTTAATTTTTTGTTCCAACCATTAGATTCACAAATCGCATTTGTTCAGACATACAATCTAATATAGGTATATTATATAGATATAGGTATATTAATGAAAACATTTTAAATCTATTATGTAATTTTCTAGTACTGACGAATATTAGTTCGTGATGAGAAGATGTATTATTATTATATTATAAAACCGATATAATTATCATTGGTGTTGTAATCAGCATTTATTTGTATATATTTTATCCGTAAATTTATTAATTTATTGTAGATTACAGCAATCAGATGAATAGTTATAAATAGAGACCGGGTTCTCGTGCAATCGTAACTTTTTTTCCTTTGCTTTAAAACATATAAAAACAAATTATAAATCCGAATCACGAGAAGTAAATTAATTTAAACGTAGTTTTATTTTGCACGAAATTGCACGTTTTACACTTTTTATTCTAAATTGCACGATTTTGATTTTTGTTGCATGAAATTGCATATTCTGCATTTTTAAAATTAAACTAGATAATATAGCCAGGTAGGTATATAAAATTATATTATCTACATACAGGTATGTTCGTCAATATTTGTTTATTTCAGTTTTCAACTATACAAAAGGAAAAAGTGAACACAAGCTGTTAATATTCTTGGAATAACATCAATTTATTAATGTTTCATGGTAAAAATAAATGACAGCAACTACTAGTTAGATAATGATTTGGAATCCCTGGCCATTAGCACTTTAGTATTCTGTCTGACTTTGTGTTTGAGTGTTTCTTGAATTGGTTAGTGTCGTGATAGTTTCAATACGAATAATTTACGTAAAGAAGTATAAACAAATTTTTAAAATGCCAAAAATTGAGTCAAGTCTGTCGTCAAAAATTAAAACCTGGATATTAAATTACCCATAGTTGAAATTTGATGGGAAATCTGTTTTCTGCGCTTCTTGTGAAAAATTAATGGGATGTGAAAGGAAATATCAAATTTGATGCTCATTGTAACACAGATAAGAAACAATATTTTTATTTAAGAATTAGGTATCAATTTTTTATTATTATTTTTTTGTTAGCTATTCATGAGAATCGATTAAAACAAAAAAAAACCAAACCGATACAACAGCAAATTACAGATTCTTTTCAAACATCAAGCAGCTAAAACCAATTTTGTATTAATTTATACCAAGCTTTAGTAGGAACAAATATACCATTTTTCAAACTGCAGTTCTTACCGTTTAGATCCTTTTTATAAAAATATACGAATAAAAGTATACCTGACAAGAGCACATCCAAGAAAAAGTATCTGCAAGTTTGTTTCGACTCGACTTAAAATTCACCAAAAAATTGAAGAACATTATGTATACGTCATAATCGATGAGATCACTGATGCTAGAGGACTTTATATATGTAAGCTTTTGGTTGGAATTCTTCACCAAGAAATTGATCCCACGCCATTTTTAATTGCCTATAAGGTTCTCTCTAAAACAAATTATGACACTGTCTCTCGATTTATTAACGATAATCTGATGAATTTTTTTTTAAAAAATTCAGAGTATTAGAATAAAGTGCTTCTCCTTGTAACAGACGCGGCACCTTATATGATAAAAACTGGACAAGCATTGAAAACATTCTGCCCAAACATCATCCATGTAAACTGTGTAGTCCACGAATTAAATAGAGTATTAGAAAAAGTTCGCGAAATTTTTCCAGAAGTAAACAAGCTAGTAAATAATGGAAAAAAAATATCGCTTAAATCACCGCAATGAGTAAAGATATATTAAAAATATTATGAAAAGTGAACTACCGCCGGCGCCTGTGATCACAAGGTGGGGAACATGATTGGAAGCAGCTTTATTTTATGCGAAAAATTTTAATAAATTAAAAATGTTTATTAACGCATTGAATGAAGACGTACAGACTATCAAAAAATTGAAGAGAGTCATTACTTCAACGTCAATAATTTCTGATTTGACTTTCATAAAATCACATTTGTCAACTTTTCTCCGGGCATTAACCCAGTTAAAAACCCGAAATTTATCCCTCAATAAACAAATTGAAATATTTGAAACTATAGGAGAAAGTCTTAAAAAAATAAATAACGAGAAAGGACAAATTATGACTCACAAATTTAACTCCGTTGTAGAAAAAACACAGGTTACGCTCTCATAAAAAAAATACAACGACTGCATAAATGGTACGAAAAATATAAATGTTGAATAACAGCCTGCAATCGTCGCTTGCTACAAAATGAGTCTTATCACTTCTGTTGAAGTAGAACGAACATTTTATAAATTAAAAGACATATTGAGTGATAGAAGGCACAATTTTTCTGCAAACAATTTTGAAATGTATAACATTGTAAATTTTAACTCAATAAAAAAATAATTTTTTTTTTATGTATGTATAATAGTTAAAATTAAAAATTAAATAGCTTAACCCTGTTTGAATGTTTACAAAATTTTGGTAAGTATTAAGCGATTTTAGACAAAAAATACATTTTTGCACGATTTAGGCACTTAACTGCGTGCTTTTGCAATTTTTAAGTTATTAACTGCACATTTTTTTGATTTTTACTGCATGAAAATCCGGTCTCTAGTTATAAATTATCTGTAAGTCGAGACGAGCATGCATTAATATTGTACCGATATAATTATTAAACTTCAAACCCTAATAAATTTAATTTGTCCGCTTCTAAAATGGGTTCGTTTGCAATAGAAATGTAATGAGTTCCTAATTTTTAGTGCACTTTTACCTCTAGCTAGGGTTTTTAGAGCAACGCGTTTTGGGGAATCATTATGATCTCGGCCATTGGGGTAGATTAACTGGTCTTTTATTTCACCGTCTGGATATCGCATTAATTCGATCGGGATAATGGAAATGGGGCTGAAAAAACAGATCGGGGACTGCGGATATTGAAATAATGGCAAAAAGAGCCGAAGATAAAATAAAGTATTATTTAACGGGTAACGATACGACAATCGACAATGACGCGTAACGTGACGTGATTTTTAATTAAAACACCGGCGTCACGACCGATAACCTGTGGTAATTAATCCCGTCACATAATAATAATAATAATAATAATACACAACCGATTACTATGTAGGTAGGCAGGCAGGTACACCATTATTATCATTATTATTATTATACTATGGCTTACGGGGTCAAAATGGATGATACGCGATGTACCGCGGTCGGGAGGTAAATGTGTACGCGAGCGCAAGCACGCACACCCGAGCGGCGCGTACGCACAATGCGTAGACCTATACAAAACAAATATATATAATATGTGTAATGTACAGAACGAAGGTGTGACGAGTCGGACGGGTGTTCATTAACGTGGCCTTGGCCGACAGAACGGTTTTTGTTTTGGCAACGGCTCCATGTATAATTTGTGCTTTCGTGTGGGTAGGTAGGTGTAAGTACGCCGTGGCATCGGCGGGCAAAGCGGAACCGGCGGCCGTTTTTATAAGTATTAATTTTTATATGTATATATATATTTTTTTTTTTCCCCGCCCGTAAAATATGGTACATAACGATTTTTAACTACCTGCGCCTATGTGTGCCTAATACTGTATTGATAATACGCGCACTGCCGCTGCGCATTATCGGCTATTGTAGATACCGTCGAAATTAAAAACGGAATACTTTTAAAACAGTAGCTAGCTAAAATGGTTCAAATAGAAAAAAAAAAAAACACCTAAAACCGTGCATTTTTATTATTGACACTGTTAGACTTAAAATACATTAACGTTTTGACCTAGTTTCACTCTAACACGATCATGTACCGATCCAACTACTATGGTAATTATTTAATCGAATTACTACTAGTATGTAAGATGTAATTCATTCACATTGGTGTACCATTTAATTACTAATCCAAACCTAATTTATTTCTAAGATAAATTAAATGCTTAACAACATTCTTAGGAGAGTTTGATTATTTTAACTTATGGAATAAGATACTACGATTACCTATTAATAATCTAATGGTTTTAATTGGATATTACTACGGTTTAGTACTTTCTTAGTAATACCTAAATTGATAATAATAATATTGATAACCACTTATTAAATTTATATTTAATAGTGCCAATTACATTTTACAAAATATTTAAATTTAATTTAATATTTATATATTTGTACAAGAATCCAATATAAGTACTTAAAATATTATAGTATGTTATTTAGCTGTACGGTAAAAATCATTAATTATTATTCGGACTTATCACACGTAGATACCTACCTGAATATCATTTCGTATTATTAATCAAATTACTTTTGAATCACTAATTTTTAGACAATGATATTACTTTACGAATTAAATATAAATGTATGAACATAAAAATGTATATACCTAATATAAAAAAAAAAAATAACAAGTAAAATAAAATCTTAAATATACAATTAAATAACTGTATTTCTTTAAAATATTAATTTAAATATTAAAAAAAACAGAATACCTAATGGTTAATACATTAATTGATGATTTTACCACAGTAACAATTTAATATATAATTATACAATATATATATATAATTATACAATATATATATATATATATATATATATATATATATATATATATATATATATTAGGTTATTTAATATTTACTAAACATGAAAACATTTTTAATACAATATAAAAGTGCACTGTACTCAAGTAACTATCTATATTTTTTGTTTGTTAATTGATTACAGAAATATTCAATAATGTATTCTATTACTTTTTTTATATTGTTGTGGATCGTCCAATGTTTGTAAATTTAAATTGTTTTATAAATTTCGACTAAAATGGTAATTCCCGATAAAATACAAAAAAAAAATTGTTATGATAAGTCTATTTAGATACTATACTATAATTTTGTACAGATCAAATAGGAATTAAATTAAAATATCCTATACATTGCGTTATGTATATTATTTCAGTTAATAAATTAATAATATAGAAGAATTAATTGAATGACAATTGATATTTATACTATAAATAAATATGTTTTATGCAAGTAAGTATTATGTTTAAATATATATATATATATATTATTATTAATCATTTGTAAATTAATTAATAATCTGCCCAACCAAACTACGTATATGCTCGTTTATATTATTATTTATCACCTTATGCATATTCATATGTATTAAGTATGTATATGTATATGCATATTAATTATATTCGATGAGTTTAACTGTTGAGGCTAAAAATAACAAAGAATAAATTGTTTCACAGTTTTGTGATTAAATCATAATTGGTTTTCATTTACTTAGCTGACGTGTACATTATATAATATAGCCCGTGAAGCCTCGAAGATTTATGGTTTTATTGGAAATTGTCAGTTTAAAATTTGACAATGTCAAAACAAAATTATGTAAGATGGCAATTCATTCACCGTGATTGACAGATTTTGAACGAAATGACTTTGTGATGTACGATATTACGGTACATCGTGTTTTAAACCGCGTAAAAAAATAAATAACCTTGGTCGTGTCGTACCTAAAACAAAAATGACTACTTGTGTGTACGTTTCCATTCCATAGCTGTCAGTGTGAATCGGTTGCGTTGACAGGTTCAACAAAGTCGAAAACTTGATGCACAATTAAAAAACAATAAACCATTATTAAGGAAATAAGAAGTGAAAAGCAATAATTAAACACATTAAAATTCAACGTGTACAATGCATACAAGTGTTGGCGACGGACATGAAGAAGAAGAAAAAATTTACATATTATACAGCATACGCGTGTTTCGTTAAACCTAAAGAAAACAGCAACCACAATATTATAACGAACAGTGGTCACGGTACACTTTGAGCGTACGAAATTGGACCGCCTTAATGAACACACATGAGTATTGTTGTGACAGAAAACTCATCACTGTAATATATTGTTATAGGTCCTAGAGATCGTAATGGTATTTTCAGAGTTAAAACGTTCGTTGAAAAAAATCGAATTCACGTCTTAGATAAACATTTTAAAATTTAAAGATTTTTAACTTTAAAATTTTAAAACTAATACTTTTTTTGTCACGCACGAAATAAAAATAGACGCTTCTACATAATATTATTATATTACGTGTGCGACATGTGAGTTCTGTGAATCTCGCCAATGTTTACTTACCGTTAAAATTTGTCTTACTGTTGATAAAATCAGGTGACCTCTCGTTCTAAAATTTTAGTACTAGCTTGATAACTTTTACTTGGATACAATAATGTGATATTTAATCTATGTGACTATACACGCTGTAGTTACACACATTTGTTAAAGGTTTCCTATTGACCAATTTAGGCAAGGCAGTTAAAAAAGGAAAAAACATTTATAATTTATGTTTATATATTTAATAAAATATTTTAAAAAGTAAAAACTGTAACACATTATATCGCACTTAATTTTTTTTTTCTAATGTTCATTGAAACGATCTCAAAGTCTTCGTCAATGCTTATGCTTATCACAACAAGTGGGTAGTAAGGAGATCATGTGATCTATTTATCTATGTATATATCACTACATGCATAATACTATCCCCTTCTTCTTCAAGAGGAAATATGTGCAGTCTTTACTCCCAGTGGAGTAGATCTAGTTGAAAACCGGATGGTGCAATCGGACGACAGCAAGGGAAAAAGGTGATTGCGTAGAATCACACAAATTGTTTGCACTTTGCTATGAATCAAACCGATGACTGTATGAGTCGCAATCAACTGTGTAACCACTGCACCACTCAGACTCTAAAACGAAATTTTTTTTTTAAAAATAAACACCTAAAAAAGGAGGAAGTAAGTAACCCGTAACCACTCTGCTGTGTAGGAGGTGTTGATTTTATTGAGTTATTTAGTAAATCACTGTCATGTATGTCTTAAATTTGAATTCAATGACAAATCATTGCATTTGAAAAGCG
The DNA here is from genome assembly GCA_014851325.1 of Pentalonia nigronervosa. NCBI lineage: Eukaryota > Metazoa > Arthropoda > Insecta > Hemiptera > Aphididae > Pentalonia > Pentalonia nigronervosa. Next base: position 127,046 of record JACXSJ010000677.1, on the reverse strand, counting down.
ATTCTAAGCGAAGACAGACTGTCAGCCTAAGTACTAGTACTTACTGCTTATATATCGTATTATATATTTATATTACTACTATACTAATTTATTATACTATTACTGGGTAATATAAGAAATTGAATTAATTTCACTTATTTTATTATTAATGAACAATTATTATAATAATATATAATATTTATATCAAATATTATTATTGTTATCAACTTTAAAATCAATACCAATTTACTATAGAGCTATGTGAATAGGTTCGTGGTATAAATACCTAGGCAATTGGATAGCATAAAATGAAAGTGAATTTTTTGAAAATGTTAATATGACATTATATGATATAAGATAATGTTTCATATCCTCACGAAAAATATTTTTGAAATACAACAAAATAACTGAAACCATTACTCTTAGTTTAAATATTTAATGTTAACCAAATTTGAAACTTGAATGTCTATAATAAAAATTGGGTCTATATATTTTTTAGTTTTTTTGGTTCTAGTATGAACTATTTATAAGGACCATTCATTAAATTTTCTAATATTTAAACTAAGCAAAGTTATTATCAATATTTCTTCAAATAATTATTTATAAGTTGTTTTTAATACGTCTGTTTCTAGAAAAATATTAGTTCAATGGAAGTTTAAATTAAGTACATAGTGATTTTTAATTTAAAAACATTTATTAATAAATGTATACATATTATGCATTTTGTCACTTAACATTATATATATATATAATTCTTAAATACCGTGTATAGTGTTTATAATGCAACTAATATATATTTTTGATTTATTTTTTTTTTTTTATTGCAGTTTTTCGTATTTTAATCTACTGAAAATGAACCAGTATCCAATTTTAAATATATAGTAAAAATATTTTATCATCTGGCGATTATTATTTGAAGATGAGTAAAATGTTTTAAAGTGGTTAAAATTAATTTAGCTCCTGGGCGTTTTTATTATAACTATACTATACTCGTTAGTATAGCAGATATTTTTCTCACTTATATATGTCAACTTAATAATTTATAGTTCATAGTTTTATAGTCATTTAATAATTGTCCCTCAAAAACGTCTTAATTCTCAAAAATGTTTCTATTATAAATTTGAATAAAAAATAGGAATCACTTTTCAAAAATAAATGTTATTCAATAAATAGTTAGTTATAACATGTTTTCAATACTTTTGTGTTTAAGAAAATGAATTGTATTTGAATACAAGATGTTATGGAAATAAGATATCTGTGAACCAACTGATACAAACTATAAACTAAAAATAAACTGTGTAAAATAAATTTTTTCTACACATAGCTTTATGCTTATAAGTGAGAATTAATTAAAAATATAAATAAAGTATTAATTTGAAATAACATATCAATAGATTGCTTGTACTGTTTATTTTAAAACTTCAAAATTAATTGAAATATTTTGTATAAAACACATAATAAAAAGATAGATACAAATACATTGAGAAAAAACTTCGAAAACTGACAGGGCGATCCCAATTGAATAATTAGAAAAGAAAATACTAGATGCTTTTGTTAGTACTACCACATATACTATAGGGGCAAGAGAATCATTTAGTTAAATCCAATAAAGATAGGGTGTGTTATTATGATGTTTTCGAGACATTGCAACATAAAAGGATGGTTTTTGAAAGCGATTATGTCTTATAAGTTATAATATATTAGAAAAGAAAAGAAAGGAAACTCGAAATTTTATGCACCAAAGACTCATTACTCATTTACATTGAAATATCCAAATATTTTAATAATACATATGTCAGGAATGTTTATAAAATGTACTTTACATTTTGTACATAGTTTACAAATGATTACATTAGTACTATTATTTCAAAAAGTCATTATTAAAGCTAACTAATAAAAAGTTTAAAATTCAAATAATTTTAAAAAAAAATCAAAAAACATTATATTTAGTTGTATGTATATCATAAATTAACAACAATGTATTTGTAATTGTTTTTTAGATTTATATGAATTATAAAATTATAATAAAATCAATTGGAATTTCTTGTACCTACTAAAATATTGAGTTTAGCTAGAAACTTCTAAATAAATAAATAAAAATAATAGCAATAACACAATCATTTTAATCAACATAACTATAATTTTATTTTAAATAAATACTATAAACGTATTGATTATTATATAGTACCCTTTAAATTTTGAATTTAAACAGTCATTCAATTAGATATTGAAAAGGTAGATTACATTAAAACTCGCTAAAGACGCTCCCGCTTAAAACGCTTCTCGTATAATACGTTGTTTTCCTATACTATCAATGTAAAAACCACCTGTTAAGACTCTCGATTTTTCCCTACCTAATCGAATAAGACGCTATTTGTTCAGCAGATTACGATGAATTTTAATAGTTGTGTAAAAATAAAAATATAAATTTCCTTGTGTACGTGTTCTTACCTTTTTATTTTATTGCTACCTATATCTATTTTATCATTACCTACCTACCTATATTAACAGTTTTACTATATTTCTTTGTATTATGAGATTTAGTAAGTGTAGTTCGTTTGCAAGTTTACAATAGTTATTTCGTTATGGCTAGTAGTATAAAGCGTAAAGCGCTATCAATTTTAGACAAACTCAACATATTAAAAAAATACGATGAAGAATTGACCAAAAAAAAAAAAAAAAAACAAAAGGATATTACTAATGAACTGGGCATACCTCCATCCACTTTAAGAACTTTGCTGAAAAATAGATATGACATAGAACAGAGTGGCTTGTTAGGTAAGGAGCAAATGACCAAAAGCAAAACACGGGAAGTACGAAAAGCTCGAAAATGATTTATTTGAGTGGTTTCAACAAACTCGCAGTTTAGATTATCTAATAAATAGAAGTGTTATCACAGAAAAGGCTATGGAAATTGCCGCACGTCTCAACATTACCGAATTTAGTGGATCGACTGATTGGCTGGACAGATTTCGGAGTAGACATGGCATTATGTACCGGAAAATTTCAGGTGAAGCTGAATCTGTTAATAATGATGATATAGCCTCGTGGAAAAATAACATGTTGCCTTCATTATTGCGTGATTACGCTTCTGATGATATATACAAAATTTTGCTGATTATACAACAGTGGTCGACGAACTCTTAACCAGTAACACTCGGACTTTAGATGAAATAATCGTTGATACTAAATAAGTGGAGAATGAGAAAGAAGACGACGATTAAGAAGAAGAATGTCCAGACAATCCAATATCCTACAATTACTGTTGGTTTGCAACACCTATCAAAAATTCGCAAATTATTATCTTCTGTAGAAATATTCGGTTGTGTTAACAAAATAGAAAACTTTCTCACTGAAACGCATTATTAGAGTCTTAAGCAAACAAAAATAAATAATTTTTTTAATATATAATAAAATAGAAAAAAAACAATAATAATACGTATGTATATTGTAAAAATGAATTTCTTTTTTAATTAAATTCAATAGCAAAAAATATATTTACATAATTATAATTATAATTAATATAAATGTATTACTCGTTAAATTATGTTCAACAATAAAAAAAATTTACTTTATACTTCAATCGATTATTTATTTTTAAATTCCCGTATAAGACGCTTTCCCGCTTAAAACGCTTTAGAAAGCTGATCCCTAAAAAAGCGTCTTAAGCAAGTTTTACTGTATATTAAATTTATAGATATTAAAATAATATCAATTTTTGTATTAGTATATTATTGTAACTTTAAAAGTACCTATTCCGTTTCAGTAAAATAATATATTCTACTAAGTAAATAGTTTCGTTACTATCTACTATTAATAATACAGGGCAATCTAACGTTTCTTTCTAAACTTATTAATGGTGAAGTTGATGCTCCTGCCTTCTTGTCTAAAGTTAATTTCAGAGTTCCTGCTTTTTGTTGTAGATACTCTTTCCTTTCCTGTATTCCTTTAAGCCGTTATAATTATGTAACTAATCACCCTATTGTCCGTTTGATGAAACTGACCAATGAAGACTCACAATTCTTTAGTACTTAATGTAATTATTGTCTGTTTATTCTTAAATTTTGTAATTTTCTTGTAATTATTATTTAATGCAAAACAATGTAATTGGGCTTATCCCGTATTTAATATAAATAAATATATACGTCATACGGAAAACAACCGATAAACCAACTTGTATTTTCATTTTTCTTACTTTGTCAGTAGTTTAATCATGATAAACAGTAAATATAAGTACAGTAATTGGTATGTCGAATATGAATATTTAAAATGGAAAAATGTTTATTGTTTTATTATGTGAAAACACTTTCAAAATATATAATATATTTCACTCTAGTCATGTATAACAGCATAGGTACTACTTATCATAATATTACTATGAAACACATTATCGATAAGCGTTATGAAATTCTACAATTTACTACTCCCATTGACATCAGTCATATTTTAATATGTATTTCATTTATATGATGTGGGTACACAATTATATATTAGTATATTGAAAATTCTGTCTTTTTAGAAGGGCCTTAGACGAAATGACATAAAAGTCCCAATACTTTCATCACCAAAAATATTTTCCATTAGTTTACCCTTAACGTACATTTAATTTTCCCAATGTGGGTAACCAGATGATTTCAAAAGACCAACTGTGATACAAATGCATTTCTCGCAAATATTCTTCTCCTCGATCTTCTATATCCATTAACTATTCTAACTTGATCAATGACATGTAAATAAATATTATATATTTTTGAATGTTTTTTTTTATTATTATTTATAGGTATTATTTTTTTTTTATAATATTAAATATAGAATACATTATCTGTTAAATATATCAATAACAAAAATAATTGTAGTATTAAAAAACGGTTTATTAAACTGTCTATAAAAAATCAAATTATCAAAAATCACTGTAAACAGAAAAAAAACATTATCGAGGTTTGAATGGTTTTTATTTTATAAAGAGAACCTTAAATTGCATCGACTTAATAGTTAGAATAATAAAAAAATATGTCTTGAAACAAAAAATAGTTATGGTATAAAAATAAAGAACGGTACAAATTCTTTAGGTAGGCATGAGTTAGGCACCTATTTTTGAAAACAATACAGATATTTATACACATTTAACTGAGAATTGTTGGCAATAAACTATAAATTATTTTCGTCGACAGATCAAAAGAAAAATATATTTAAAATTGGACGATGTTAAAACATTAACTGTGTTCAAATGCCTATTCTATTATATAATATTATGATTTAGGTATTAGGTCATACCTATATAAGAAATTAAAGGTTTCTTTTTTAGTCTAAATATCACTTTAATTTGTGCTATTTTGTTTAGGAGTAATTTTATGTTGTTATTATTAACCATTTTTAAAGTTCTCTTAAATGTTGGTGGTTCGAAAAAATGTAAGTAGTATTAAATTCAACATATGAATTAATTCAACATATTAATTCTTTTTCAAAATTAATTAATTTTATTAGAAACCTATTTCAAAAGTTGTATAAATGAGTAATGACACTATAGAATACAGATATAATATGATAATAAATGAAAATAAAACATATTTAACATTCATGTAGTAAATGAAACAATAACTAAGGATTTATAAGTTATTATATTAATATTAATACTGTAACTTGGAAAAACTCGCACATAAAATAAAGAAACAATTTACAAAACACACAAAATAATATATATGTTATATTTTATAAAAACCTATATCCAATAATCTATATGAAGAGTTAATAAGAACAAAAAAATCATTAAAAAATGTATTTGAAACGTTTTTGTTAATATTGAAAAAAATTCTCCCATTACATTTATAAAAAAATATACATATAACTTGAATTTTATTTAAAAATTATTATTCTTGTACCTACAACTATGAACTATTATAACATCTGAAAGAGAAACCTTACCTCAATAGAAAAAAAGAAAACAGATTTTTCACAATACCAGCTTTGTGCCTGTCAAATTCTATCCAGAAAAACAATAATAGCGGCATCGCTGACATATCGATTTACTGTAATATGTTATACGTATGTGAATCATTACGATTTCGAAGACCATTCCAAACATTTTCGATCATTCCGAAGAAACATACTTGATTTAAAATTTTTATTTAGATTGGTAAATGGCTACATAGATTATCCAGAAATGCTTAGTTTTATAAATTTGTATATCCCTCAACGATAAACTAGAAATACTTATACTTTTCACAATCACTTGCACAGAATTAACCATATAATAAATTCACCTTTAAATAGATTAACCACTAGATTAGCTAATGATACCTAAATTGATGTTTTTAATTTTTACTCTACTGAGTCTTTTTGTAATTATTTTAATGTATACTATCAGTAGTCACATTTATGTTTCTACATACTCAAATTATTAACATTATTATTTTTCTACTGTTTTTCTTTTGATTTATACTGTTACTCATATAATTGTATTTAATTTCACGTATTATTACATACATATTATAAAAAACGTATTGACTTTTAGCCCGTTTAAATAACAATAAATAAATAAATTATAATAATTTTCGTTTCACGTCTAAATATTGTACAATGTATGATTTCTAGATTACAATTATTAAACATATTTAAGTCAGTATAACGTTTCATAAAAATAAAAATATCATTTTAAACTTAAAATAATTACAAATAATAAACTGTCCTATAAAATATAACATTTGTATTTTTAAAAATATATTGTTCAAATATAATATGATGCGAAAAAAAACGTCAAAAAAGTATGACAAACTTTAAAAGATTAAATGACACATAAAATAAATAGTAAACATTTTGTACATAGAAATTGTTGTTTTAAATAAACTTAAGACAGTTTATAATTTTTCTCTTCTGTTATAAACAAGTTACATCTGTGTGGAGTACGTATACTATAGTAATTACTTATTAGTTATATTATTCACAAATAATTACCATACTCATCACGCATGACGAGCATTGTAATATATATTATAACTTATAATAATACATACCCGTAGCTTGATATAAATATATTATTTAAATGTCAAAGAATAACATATTTTAGGCATTTAATTCTAACTAATTTAAATATATTATACAGCAACAATGAATGTACTGCACATATTTTTGGATTTAATAAAAAAATAGTTTTGAATTAACTTTTAGCTAAAAATATCGAGAAACGTGTATGACCTATTTATCTTTACATTATAGTATATATATTACACATATATAATAGCTAAGTACCACTACTAGCTATCTACTACAAAATATATTATTATATAAGCACTATTTTATCAACTGTAAATAGGTTATGTCTATAATCTATAATTATACTGATTAGTGATTATTGATGTAATCTTTTGTTCTCGTTATTATTTTTATTATAACACCTACTAATCAAAATAATTTCAAACGTTTTGGGTATAGATTCATAATGTGATTACTTTTGGAAATATAACTATTACATTTACATATCAAAATATTACCCCAATAAGAGCTTAGTTTGTTACAGCGTTAATAAATACAATTTTTTGTTAAATATCGTAAATTTTGATATATTTTTTTTATACACCTACAGTTGTACGTAAATACACATATGCACTATGCCCATTTTGCTTAACTCCGCTTTTGAGATAGCTACCTATATTTTATGTTTAACATAGTTAATAATCATAATAAAAAAAAAATATAATGAATTTGGTTATAATATGATTGCGTATAATAGAAGTTGAAAAAGTTCAGCTTTTTTGCCAGTATTTACATATAATTTTAATCCAAAGTTAAAAAATAAAATAACACGTACTCTTATAGAACGACTTTCTTCGAACAATACAAAAATAAATCATAATCGTAATATATAAATGAGCGTATAAAATAGCAACGAATTGAGTTATCTCAGTTTTACCAGATACATTTCACAAAACCACTTATGGACATTTATATTATAGTAACTTATGATTGAACGATTATAACTAATTTTATAAAACAATATTTATAATATTATGCAATGCAATCGTGCACCACGACAATATTATATTCGGACGAATTTTATATCGATTTGCGAATTGTCCACAAGTATAATATACGCCTATTTGATATTATATGGACAATATGATTGCGTGTTGAAAATTGCATTTTGGGAACCAATTATGATTTTATTATATCAACGATTAGCATAACGTATGAACCAAGCTAATTTTGACACAATTAACGAGTAAGTATAGCACATTATCGAAGTCACCTATAGGTTTAGTCACGATTCCTATAGTTTGCATAGCCAACATAATTATGGCCGTTACTTATCAGCTATTACGGTGCCACTACATATCCCTGGTGTTTAATGTGTGGTGTACACGCAAAGCTATTTAGAATACAGGCAAATTAAATTAATATTTCTATTTTAATATTATATTATGCCGCGGAGGGCGTTTTGTTGACGAAGTGAAAACAAATATCATTAAAACGTTCATAACTATTATATGTGTTAATTGTATGTCTATGATATAACTAGAAATTACAGTTTTGAAAAATTGGCGTTTTCTCCGAACGTAAAATACATACAGAATAATAAATTATTTTGTATAGATAACACATAATACAAATAATATCCAGAATAAATATTACAGAAAAATAAGTTACAATCCGTAGTATAGCATTTACTGCAATAACTACAACTGTTTGCTAAGTCGTAATATGATTCATATTATTAAACCGTAACAATATTAAACAGTCATTACTCATAAATCGTTATTCGTTAAAATATTTTATGTTACTAATTTGAGACGATTTGGAAATTGCATAATATGCATATCTACCAATTTACTTGATAAATCCTAGAGCGAAGAACAATATTATTTTATGGTATAATAGATAAACCACAAAAATTATTGTATATATGGTTTTTATAGAGTGTATAAAATAGTTTTATCCGTTTTAAGATATAAAAAAAAAATTCTGAATGTTATGTTTAAAGAGATAAAAGACTTCGATATTTTTAAAAAGTATTATGACTTTTTATATTTGTTACTTAGTTAAAAATACATACAAAACATTGAATTATTAAATTATTATCAAAATTTACTAGGTAATGCTCATTACACAAGTATTATTTTTCTAAAAACAAAAAATATTTTTAAATCCCCTCTGTTAAAAAATACTCTGTTCATAAATAAATAAATAAAAGTTTGAATACAAACAATAATATTTTGTAAGTACTTGTGTGGTTTATACATAGGTAGTGGTAATTATAAAATTAGATGAAACAAATTTCCGTTTGTCAAAGAATTCGTAGAAGAACAGAATCAAACGAAAAACTTTTCAGCATATACTTAACGAAATGTTACTATAAATAATGTAAAGGGATGTCAGCACTGAGTGAACTTCATACATTGTTGATGGTTGAGACTTGAGAACATATTTTATCGAGTAGGTACGTGAACAAGTTCTTCACATTCTATATTAATTAGCATGGCCCCTAAAGTTATGTTTCCTACTAGTTTTTATTTCCTATAAAAATAAGACTTATAAATAAAATACCAGTGTCTATAACTGTTATGTAAAATAATATACATTTAGTCACTGCACATAGTAAATGTTTAGAAAGAATTCAACTATTATATATTTTAAAAAACACTTAATAATATTTTTATTTAGTCCACTTATATTGATTATTGGCTATTAACTATTAAACTTTTTTTTCAAACCCATATTACATAAGTAGGTATATTTGAAAAACTCAATACCTATATTGTTAGTTGAATTAATTTTTTTAAACCGATTATTGTCAGTCAATTGTTAATCAATTTTAGAGTAATGGCACACTGTTGAATGTTTATATTACAATGGCAACTGATAAATTAGAAATCAAAAATCAATATAATTCATGAATTAAGCATAATATTCATTTTTATTGTTTTATTTGGTTAAAAAAAAAAGGTTTTTACATAAATGTTCAAGTACACCACCTTTTTGTCAATATTTGCTACCTATGTAATTAATTTTCTGATTGTGAGTGGAGCGTATTTGTTTAACAATGATGGCGTATTGTTTCTTTATTTTTTTCTTTTTTTTTCAGTTTTGTACGTTATAGAACACTGGTGTGTAACATTTAGACATAGAAGGAGTGACATTAACCACAGTTAAATATTTAAAAATGGTTACTAAACATCAATTACATATTTTATAATAATTTTTATTGACAAATAAATACTAAATCTTACAATAAAATTATTTTTAAACTAATATTTGTTTTAAAAATGTTTTTAGATTTGTATATTGAGAATACAGCATTTTAATACAATTGATTATTATCATATTATCATAATAAATATAATACGTAAGTGTAAAACTAATTAAAAAAATCTTTACACAAAAATAATTTTCGTAAGTAGTTTGAAAAACATCATAAATAGCTCTCATTATAATAATTTTTCTAATATCATTGATTTCATATTTTTTTCTTAATGCAAGTCTTTTAAATTCTGAGCAGAGCGAGAAATGTATTGATTTTACAGTGATGTGTGTCTTTTTGTGTCTGTCACTACGTTTATGTATTAATAGTGTAACCAAAAAATTAAAAAAAAAAAAAAATGCATTAAAAAAAAAACAATATTTT
>JACXSJ010000677.1:0-116352 GCA_014851325.1 Pentalonia nigronervosa | reverse complement strand
ATTGATTTTTCAAATACAAAGTTTCTTGCAAAAATTAATTCAATCAACTGTATTATTAATGGTAATAAAATTAATTATTATAATAACAATAATATCTTAAAATAGGTACACTTAGTTATGTAAGCTGACAGGCCGTCTTTGCACAGATCCGTTTTTCGTATACAATGATATATATCATTGAATACAAATTGAACACATCCATGAAAGTGACCCACTCAATATTTACTGTACAGCAAAACGGTACCCACTTGCCGACCTTTTTTTTTTTTATTATAATTCAATTTGGTTTTCAAAATTCAAGGATATATTATTATAGTCTAAAGATACGTATCAACCAACCATAAAAAAAAACCACAATTTTAAAAACGATTAATTTCTTGTTTTGTACAAAATATTAAATAATCTCTCTTCATAAAATCTAGACATACGTTACGCATACAACTCCAGTAGTGATATATTATTTCTTCGCAAGTTACTAGAAAGTGATTATTAGATAATATGAAATAATATTCTAAGCAATTACATCTATAAATGATTTTTATATTTGAAAATTAAACACAAGTTGTTAATATAATAATTTGATGTATTATCTAAAATTCTAAAATCCGACTTATATAAGTATATTTAATAAGCATTTTGTTAACACAAATATAATTTTAAAATGTGTTGTATAGTTTAAGATCCTTATTTTTTATTTTTTTTTTTTTTTGTACTATTGCAGGTACACGATATATGTTTTGACACAATATAAAAAATCATTTTTTCTTGGATATAAGCCAATAATTGTCAAGAACCTCATTCAAAAATATATTTAAAGTGTTGCTAACTAATCATCTACAAAATATATCATCTACCTGAATGTTAACTGTCACTTTTCTCCCCTAAAAATACCGACCAATCATATTACCAACTAAAATAATTTGGGTTCAATAAACTTATCGAAAATCAAAAATAAAATAAATTGGTATATTATTGTTAAAATTATTTTCGTGAAAATCAAGCATTTAAAAATTTAAAATGTACCTTTGATAATCTTAATACAATCTCATAAATTAATAGATGAAAAGTATTAGCAAAAATATGTTCAAATTTTTATCGAAAACTAGAAATTCACATTTTTGAGAACAATATACTGAAAGGATATAATTAAATGGTAATAAAAAGTTTGGTTTGAATGAATTTCAGTAATTACATATTTTTGGTTAAACTAAAGTTTGTAAGAACAGAGCAGGCATTTTCCATAACTTATCATAGTGGTTATTTTTAAACTTAAATTAAAAGAAAAATTACAAATACGTACCTTGTTTAACAAAAATCACCTCACTCAACTTTAAGATTTATAATTAATTATGATATTTTGCATAATTTTAGAATTTATATTAATTTAATTAATTTAATAATCAAATCTTTAAAAACATCTCGTGCACGAGTTTCGCAACAAAAACGCTGCATCAACTATACGGTTTTAAGTTTCCTAATTTAGCATAGTTTAAAATATTCATAACGGACTTTCCGTCTATTTGTGTCGACCGTGGGAACTTGAACTTTAAGAAAACTCTACAACTGGTGTTACAAAGACTTTTGTTAGCTCAATTATAGAACCGTTGAATTGAATAGCTGAGAATCAACATGTTAAACACAGGAATTCCATTAGCTTTATTTCGAAAATATATATTAAACTAGCTGTCCCGCCCAGGGTCGCCTGAGCCAAATATTGAGATAAACCCCAAGTGATTTACATGTATCTAAACCACCTAGATAGGCAATCCACCTGAGGTGTGTAAATGAGTGTAATCAGAATTAGGTAGGTGCATGAAAAATATTGCGACGGTCACCCATTCCAAATATATATTTTTTTATAAATTTAAAACCAGATAAGCAATCTATAAATATTCCAGATATAGCGGTGGGTTAAGGTCTATTTACACACAGCAGTGCCGTGACAGTGCCGTGACCGTTCCAGAATTCCCGGCGTTTCTTAGACACATTTTCAACTATAGTCATCTTTGCTACGACGACGGCGAGTGCGAGTATGTTGTAAGTTATTAGTACGACGCGAATGACGGATGGTCGGGTAAAAAATGTTGTAACGTGTTTGTTGTTCGAACCCGGCACTACTGAATACAACGTAAGACGTTAATTATTTACATTAATGTTATTTTTTTCGGCGCCCAATTAATTTTTCCAAACAAATTATACATTGAAACTTTCCCCGAATCTAGACCAATTTAAACGCGAAAACTGTACTAAAATCCGTTGAGTAATTTTTGAGATTTTTGCGAAAAAACAAACAAAATATCTCTTTATATAATAGTAAGATTTTAACCATCGGATCGTCATTATCAGAAAACTTACTGTTGTTAAATACGAATGAAACTAATAATTTGAGTCGTTTGTAAACTCGATAAATATTTGTCGTAAAGTTAAATGTGGAATTAAATATAATAATACGATATGGTTTTCATCGCAAAATTATTACATTTACTGAAAATTAATACCGTCCGAAGGTTTACACGGACTAATTGGCAAATACTTGTTTTAACGCTCTTAAAAAAAAAAAAAATGTTTGTGTTATTTCCACCCAAATACACCAATACAGAAATACGCAGTATAACAGTCGCGCAGTAAACATTTTATTATTATTTGGACTCGATATTCATTTACATCGAGCATCTATACGTGCCTGCTGATAAAACGTCGCATAGCGGATATTAATCGGATGCAGTCAGAATAGGATGGCAACGGATTCGATAGCTGGGACGGTTGGAACAAATCGGGAAGGTCATCTCCGACTAGCGTTAAAATGTATATCCGTTCCCCACGCGCACAGGAAAAATATCCAGCTGTTCCGTATACACGATGATAATCATAATAATATGTATTATACAAAATTATCCCTAAAATATAGTTCCACGCACTACAACTATTATATAATATGTGACTTCGCAGTGAACATATCATATTATATAATGCATTATTATACTATGTACTATGTAATAATATAAAACGGACGTTTCCGGGTTTGGATATGGGTAAGGTACCTCATATTGGTTATACCTAACCTATTGAAGAAGAGACCGAAATCCGATAACGCCACCGAACCACTGCACGTTGTCGATTAGTCTTGACATGTTTTGCGATTCGATCGTCGAACCGACATTTTAGGTCGAATATACTTTGCCGAACGAATTATCGACATACAGTGTTTTCGAATAATATTATATTGTGCGGGTAGATACCCTTTCATTGAGTCCCCACGCGCCCGCGTATTATGTGTCTGTACCAGGCACCATCGTCTCCTTGATGACGTCGACGGTATAAACTAAATGGACCGCAGTAGATATCAAGTGTAGTACACGAAGGCACGACTTACATATACGCCGTATCTTGCAGTCATTTATCACATAGTTCTGTGTCGAAAGCTCGAATAATGCTACACAGTTTGCGGCAGAATTACGGTGTTAATTATTATTCCGATCTTAACCCTTTTAACAATTGCATATTACTTATAACAAGGACAATAGCTGTACCAATTGAACATTTATGACGAATTTGTTTATAATTTGGATTTGGCGGTTGAATTCCCGTCTGACAACAATAATAATATACATTGGTACTGAGTAACAATACTATAGCAGTTGCGGTAGTGTTGGCCGTGTTTTGAATAATTCAAAAATCTGAAATTCTATTTGTTCCTTTAATCCTATTGAACCATTGATATAAATAAATTTGATGTTTACAATAAACAGTTTAACTCTTATTTAACTTTAATTTTTTTCTTTTGATCTACAAACATACATTTAAAATGTTTATATGTGGCACTATAGATTTTAGCCAATTTGAGTTGGCGTCATAAGTTACTTGACATAAAATTACAAAAGTGTAGAAATTCCATAATGTTACAATATACAACCTGTTGATAAAATGCTTGTAAAGATCACATAATATTGTTAGGGTCTCGCAAAGGATATTAGATTAGTAATATTATTTTTTATAATTCAATCCCATTTATTAAATGGTCAATTATATAAATACAAGCAATGGGTATTTATCTTCAAATAATGTAGGTATTGTAAATAATGACCTTTTTTATTATTTTACGTTAATAAACCTACCTACTGAATTCATGTTTTTGTTTTCGGATATTTCCATCGCTTCACGGTGATAATGCTTACAAAAGTTCATATGGCTTGTTGATAACCATACAAATAGAAACATGTTGAGTATTATAATAATTAGTTATTTCAAAAATTATCAAATTAAAATTCATCATAAAATAGATTAAAACATATTAGTTGTATAAAATCACAAATATTTAAATACTGTATTATACTCTGAATGTCCACTGTTTTAAGTAAATACACTAAAAATACATGAAATAATAAACAAAAATTATAAAAAAAATTAAGTTTAGATTAATTTTTTAGAATTTGATAAACGTTTCGTGTTTTATAAAACCCTTTATTTTTATTTATTATTTGTTACAAATACAGGATTTTATTTTAATTATTATAACTAACATCTTATTGCAACATTATTATATATTTTTTAAATCACAATGAACAAACTCTTCCTTTCACTCTCGAAACAAAATATTGTCTTCATTTACAATAAAACGTGAAATTTAAGATTCTAGGTCCAAAAATCAATTCTATGATTGATATTGTATATTAAAAGTCAGTGTACAAGTACCTAAACTAATTATAATATCATTTGCTAAATATTCCAATTCGTCCAAACATGCAAACAAAACAAAGGTACATTTTAAAGTTTGTACGATAGTAGAAAATGTATTTCCAGGAAATATTTTTTTTTGTACTTGCAAAGTTTAGCATAAACGAAAACAGTATTATGTTTCAGAATTATCAAATATTTAGTAGGGTATTTAATGTAATGGTAAACAAACTTAACGTTTTATGACTTTTATTTATTTTATTATTAAGTCATATATTTACGAAGTTTAAACAAATATTTTTTCTAAATTTTTAATTGTAATATCATTTAATTTAATATTAATTAGGTACCCATCAAGTATTTAATAATAATTTTTTTTTACTGATTTTCTCTGTAGTGAACAGAATATAATACGTATTATACTTCTTAATGTGATTCATTTATAATGTTGTATGTGAATTAATTTTTTATTAAGTAATAAATCGCTATACCATTATGACTTTATATCTGTATCTTAGATATTATTATTACAAACGTTCTACTTTATGACATTTTTTCCATCCATATGAAAATAGTTTATCCTTTTCTGATATTAATTAAAACAGCAAATTAAATTATAATAAGCAAAATATTATTTCATTATTTAATTATTTACTTACCTACCTATTATAAATAATAGTATTCTTTAGGGCTTAGGTAAATGATGTTTTAGTGTTATATGTATTTTAATCTATTAATTATAATTATTATTTCTATTATTTATTTATTTACCTACTTTCAATGATTCAATACTTTGTTGCATTTATTAATTTAAAATTTAAAATTTCTTTGTAATTTTTAGATCTTATTAAATTTATTGTAAATCTATATAGACTATAACAAGGGTGACAAATTTTTCTAACGCTACATCCCAAAAACAAAAAAAAAAAATTTGAGCGTGCCATTAAATTATAAAAAAAATATATAATATATATTTTGTTTTTATTTATTATTAAAAATAAAACAGAAATATTTTAATTTTTTACTTTCCCTCATTTTCTTAGCGTGCTATGGATTTTCCATTTCCATTCCAGAACTATAGTAAATACATACACGCAGAAAAGGTATGTAAATAATGATAAGTAAAATTTCAGCCTAAACTTGGACTCTGTGAGTTTGACATTTTTATACCTTCATATAAAATGGACATATTATTATATTATGATAAAACATTAGTATAATTGTAGACCGATGCCGATGTTACTCTTACGGTGGCCTATAATTAAAATAATTATAAGTATATTAGAAAATCATAATAACTTTATTAAAAATAAAAACAAAAGAATTTTATACTACATAATATTTATTAATTCATTAGATTTAAGCTCAAAATATACATCATTGATAGTTTTTATGTAAAGTTTGTTTTTGAATTACGTTACGACTTACGACCATAATATTATACAAGTATAGCTTAATTTATTACGGTTAGTGCTTATATTTATAGGTACTTAATTTTCAACACTATAACATGATTTTAGTAAAGCCTTAAATGCTTTGACTTTATCAACACGGGCCTGTTCTATCGAGTATTAGTAAACAAAATGTTGCCTAAAATTAAAATAAATCGTAAAATGGAAAAAAAATTACTTAAATACCTTCAATATATAATACAACAAATACAATTTTATTTTCAATTTGTAACATTTTATCAATATACCCAGATGGTACCTATTGTTGTAATTTAAAAACTCATAAACGCAAGGATTCAAAATTTGCACTCATTTTTTATTTAAGTAATATTATACAAGAATGTGAAAATCAATAAATATACCTACGGAAATTTATGTAAATTTATAGACAAAATGTACATTTCTATAGTATCAGCAAATGGTTTAGAAAATCTCAATATTGAACCACATTTTTAACAAAATAAAATCTGATAATATGACTACCTAGACATTAATTTTACCAAAGACAGGTTAGGTTATTTTTCTAATAATCATGGTCCACCGAATGGCAACAAACTACGTCATTCACTCTTGGACGGGCAAACGTGGAGTTTGTGCATCTACGATAAAATCACCTAGAACGGCAACGTTAACTGGAGCTTTCCAAACGAACACGGTTTTACGGCATTTGTATATACCAAAGACCTGCAACCGATTTTAATTTTTTTTTTTCATAATTCTATTTATTTCACAACGTCCAATGCTCAGTCCTAGTATTATTTCCGAGAGTTAATCGCCTTTAGTATAAATTCAATTTTTTCCTTGAATTTTACTGGAATTAAGCCATTACACAGTAATTTTGCATCCCTTCGCCCCTTCACTTTTTATAATACCGTTCAACGTATTATATGCACTTACCTACATTCACGCGCATGGTGCATGCACGCAAACATGATGATCATACAAACTGTTTGTCCGACGGCTTTCAAATGCTTATTTTCATATCGCAGAGAGAGTATACAGGTCGATTATTTTCAACGATTGAAATATCCCTCAACCTATCACAACCCTAAACCAATTCTAGCTACCTGAAATTAGTGCTTACCGGCTAAGGGCGGTCAAGGAATTTTCAGCGATAAAATTATCGCTCTGTAAAGGTAGCAACTCTGTAGAAAAAAAAGACACGTAATATTGTAAAAGAAGATTTCGATGTTTCGATGTTTATGATACAAGCGTACAGAGTTAAGTTCTAACCATCATTGGCACTACAAATCGGCAGTGTCTATATAATACATGCAGCTATAAATTGTTAGGACTCGGTGAATAAAAGAAACACTACAGAGCAGGAAAAATGTACCAACACTAAAGAGTGGGTTCATCATTTTCAACTTAAATTCGTATAATTTTCAAAATAAGAATGTGCTGAACAACTTTGCGCACGAGTTCCCAATTGTTTTGGAAATATAAACAAATGGTTTAATCTGGCCTTGGTGGCCACACAACGATAAACACGCCGCATAAAATCCACGCAGAGTTAAACCATCGACAGTACTGTAAGGGCAATATCAAAGTCTGTCCGTGCTATGATATATTGTTCATTTAATTCCCCACGGACGACGGGACTATACGTATAGTTTGCGATTGGTTCCCCAGTCGTTGGTGACGCGGAATTTACCTCGTCGTGCCTCGCTGGAAGGACGAAAAAGGATCAGATCAAATCTGTCATGACGCATGTGGAATTCTAATGAACCGAAAAACGAACCCAAAAATACATTCCGTAAGCCAGTCTACGACTGTATTTTTCACCACTATTTCAACAATAGTATGCCGTGTAATATTTGTAATATTATTATATGTCTCCGCCCAATGGCGATTAAAAAATAAGTATGGGGATGTCAGTTATGCGGTTATAAGGTGTTGGGATGGTGGTGGTAAAAAATGTGACCTCAAACAGGTGCATAATTTATTATAACGAACTAACTAGAGTGATTAATTTTTTTTTACTTCTTTTCAGTAATCATGGTTTGGTGTATATATATTTTTAAAATATGCTCGACAACCCCGAAAAAATTATAATTACGTGTCAGTGTATCACTGCAGTTCAGACCCAAAAGGACTGCGAGGATATGGTCCCATCCTATTGTTATATATACTCACAGACCCACGGAAATCTTGAATATTCCACTTTCACTATTCTTCTATTTATTTACGTAATAACATACACAATAACTAATTTACATATTTTTATAATCGATCGGAGCAATGACGAACACTAACTTAATACAACCGAAAATCAATCCGCGCAGATTATGATTAATCTTTTTAATTAAAATTGACAAACAAAAATAATTAAATAAATCTAAATAAAAAAAATAAACCTATTTATTTATATATTACGAATACATCAAACACCTACTATAACCAAGCTGTCAAAAGTACATTTTAAATTTTTATTAATACATATTTTTATAATAATATACTATCTATTGTATACCAATAAAAGTAATTTTTTTTTATATTAAGTAACTTAAGTGCTATTGAATATAATAAATATTGCATTGCTGTTATTTAGTGCAGTTGAACTATAAACTTTGAAAATTACCGAGCGCAATATTGGTCTATCGACCATAATAATTGTAGAGCTCACTTGATATATAATAAGATAATTTAATGCGCAATTAGTAAACTCCACTTCAAAGATGTCTTTTTTTCAACTTATATACCTAATACAAATATTCAGTGATGAGACCTGTAAATAACCGGTCTCTAAGAAACTATATATATATATCATAAATTAAAATATACAGCAAATTTATTTTCTTGTACAGAGACAATGAGCTCATATCAATGATAAAGATTCTAGTCACTTAGAATAAAATTTAAATAAAAAGGTAGGCAAGTGGGCATCGTTCTGCTCTGTACAATATGTGTTGAGTGGATCACTTTCACGGGTATGTTAAATTTGAATTCAGTGATATAAAATCATTATATATGAAAAACGATTCTGAGCAAAGACGGTCTGTCTACATAACTAAGTGTATTTTATGATATTATTGCTATTAAAATAATTAATTTTACTATTAATAACATAGTAGGTTAATTTAATTTTTGCAGAATACATTGCATTAAAAAATTTAATTGAGTGTATAAAATATAAATATATACTTTAAAAGTTTCAAGCACCCGCGAAAAATATTTTTAAATTATAACGAAATAAATAATATAGTTATTTTTTTTTTTAGATATATAATTTTTTCTAAATTTATTTTTTGTTTTTTTGGTTACACTATAAACTATTTATTAAAAACCTTGTTTGAATTTTTTAATCCTAAATTATAAAAACTGATCATTTTATATATTTTTAGCTACAAAACAATTTGCAAATGTTCGATGATGAATTTCGATCAAAATTTAAAATTTAAATGGTGTATAGAAATATATAAATATTCGGTGAAAATTTCATATATTTACGGTAATTATTTCTTTTGTTACATTAAAAATAAAAATAATTTTTTTTTGAAAATTGGCTTCGCGAAAAAATTCACATTTTTCCTTAATTTTTTTTTTTGTTTTTCCCGACACGTTTAAAAATTATTGGAAAGTTTGTACTTTTGAGCCCCTAAAGTACCAACTAAATTCACTTTCCTATCAAAAAAGATGCGGATGAAGAAAATCGGAGCACTTTTACTGCACTAAAACGTGATAACAGACACAAAAAAAAAAAAAATAAACACACAACATTGTAAAATCAATACATTCATCGCTCCGGTCAGAATCTAAAATGTGTGGTGTATAATAAATAATAAGAACCAAACTCAAATAATAGCATTGAAGTCTATACTCGAAGCGTAATAATTCACGAAAGCTTAAAAATTTTTCCTCGTCGTATTATTGTTTAATCGTTAATAAATATTATGTTAATTATTGCGCAATTAATATTTTGTTCACAAATTCGAAACAACCATAATAATTGTCAGCAAACTGTATCTCATCTGCTTTGATTTGTTTGGGTTAGGAAATTAAATGTACAAAAAAAAAAAATATTTAACATTTAAACGTGCCATATTGGAAATATAAAATAGGTACCCAATAAATTAAACGAGTGCGGTAATCAACCGATGCCGTATGATAATAACCATAAGGTCTACCATTTCGATATATTTTGTTATTATATTACTATTATTACAATATTATAGTATTACAAACAATCCGAAAACTACTTTATGGATTCCATTGGCCGTTATGCACTTATGCGTTCTACTAGTTGGATACAATTACCTACATAATATAATATATAATGCATAAATGTATTGTATGAATTGTTCGTCGTTATACTCTGTAAACAGGTGCACACTAAAATGCTTTGATCCTATATCATATGGACATGTTGAAATCGTAGTATTTGATATATATATATATATAATATTAACTCGAACAAATCTCTATAGTTATTCTGTTTATTATAATTTCAATTACCTATACAAAGATCTCTCTCGAATTATAATAATTATATGCACATTACACACAATACTGAATACCTATATCCAAAATGATTCATTTTTTTTTTTTTTGCTTTTAAATTGTAATATTGTACATTTTACGTAAAAAAAATGAATCTCAGTGATGATAAAATTAATCAAAAAAAAAAACAATATTATTATTAATTTGTACTACACCCAGTATACCTGTAAAATCTAAAATATTCGTTAAGTGTTTATCGGGTTGAATTATTATTTAAAATTGTCCATAATTGTCATAGATAAAATATTTGTAAAAATGTCATTTATTCCAGTATTCGTGATCAAATTAGATTTAGTAGATTTAGTAGGTTAATACGAATTGTGGGCTTTGGTATAATTTTGACGTGTACTGATTCTATTCTACCAAAACTATTGTGTGTTACTACATATCGATGAAAACGGTATTTTTCAATTATATTGAAAGGCTTGAGTTATAGTTGAATGAATGATTTAATATACAAGTGGAAGATGTTTAGGATATAAGGATAAGGAGTGTATTTAGAGTAGACCTAAATATTTATGTTTTAAGTTCAACAGAAGAAAGAACTCTATAATATACTAAGAATCAATGATGGCCTCACAGCCTCGCCCACCCATCTCTCCAAGTATCGTGTTTCTTTTTTCATTTTATTTTTCGTATTCGATCTATTTTAGTGTTTGAAGATGTTTCTTTTTTTTTATGTTTTGCAATGAAATATTACTTCAAGTAATGGAATAGTTATTATTAAAACAATAATGTGATACTTAATGTAATTAGGTTCAAAGTAATTATTTATGTTTGTAGTGAATTACTATTAATTACTAATACTATTTTTCAATAAATATATTTTGAAAAATCCAATTAATTAGTTTTAAATATTATATATTTTGATTGATGCATACATTATTATATCAAATAAATTACAAAAAACTATTATTTTTGAAAAACATCAAGAATGATTTAACATATTCACATTTATAAGATTCCAATTTAAACAAGTTTAAATCTAAAAAATAATAAGTCTTTTTTAAACACAGTGCAATAAATATATTGTATTATTTACCAGTTAATTGCACGTATAATAAATCATAAACCTCGAAAAAGACGTAAAAAATTATAAAAATATGTCAAAAATCAAAATTTTCCAAGGTTTTAAAAATACGTATATTTATGAATAAATTAATTTTAATTTGCTGTCTTTAATTTAACTGAAATAAAGTAAATTTTCAAATGAAACATAATGACTAATCCTTTAAAAATATATATTCTTCAATCCAATCTGATTTAGATTCTTCATTTTCTCTTTTACATTTGCGTTTTATTTCTTTTTTAGATAAGTATGTCGTAACTCACTCACGCAAAAGTAGTGTAAAAAAAAAATAATGATAATAAACAAGTTTATTTGATGAAAAAGACGTTAATATCATCTTTCATTAACTTTCTTTAATATATTTTTTACGTACGTGTTTACAACCTTTAACACAGTTTTACATCAACTGTTTTAACGATGACGATATTATATAGAAGGACTCGTTGGATTTACCAAAACCTAATCAAAACTAAAAAGTATTAAAAATATTTATATTATATTATAATTTTTACGTATAAGGTTTATTCTTCTTGTGTAACTTAATTTATAATAATAACGTAATTCGCAGTTATAGTAAAAAAATATAGATACCAATTAACGTCGAGTATTATTTTGTTTATTATAGATGCAATTTTAAAACTTACCTAAGAACAATTTTTAAACAATACAACTTTTCGGAGGACATTTTTTCAATAATTTCTTATTCGTGCAGACTATAGAGTTACTTTAATATGAAACTTATGGTTGATTCTAAAACTTTCAGTGCTCCAAAAAGTGTTGTCTGAAGAAAAACTCTACTTAGAATCTATAAGAATAGCAGAATGTATGACTTGGACTTCCTTTAAAGTCATTGCTGTATAACTATATAAGTTATGATTCATCAATTTTATTAACATGAATAAATCACGTAAATTAACTAATTACTCGTACAAATTCAGTTTTCCAAATTCAATGAATTATTTGCATATTATTTTCAAGTACGACTTTAGTATTTAATATACCTCTATATTTTTCAAAGTTTTTGAAAACTTCCATAAATCACGGAAATAATATTTTATAATATTCATTATACATTAGTTATTTTTTATCTTATGTTTAGTTTAATAATTTTTTCAGTTGTAATAAATAATTCTATTAAAAAGTAAAGTCACAATAGCCACTAGTCAATCAAAAAAATAAATGATAAGTACAGTACCGACTGCGTGCTAAAAACAGTTAAAGTTAAGATTAAATATGGTGTTATAATAATATACTAAGTAATGATGGTTAAATGGATATTTTTTCGTTACTATTTAAATAATATAACTAGCTTACTACAACATAAAAATAAACTAGAATCGAAGTGTGAAAAACCACATTAACGTAATATGTTTAAATTTTAATTATTATCACCTTCAGGTTTTTATGTGATTTGTTGTTTTTTTCGAACAATTTTTCATGGGTTGTTCTCTGTCTACTAAATTATATAATAACTGTTGTGTCTAAATAATGATATATACAATAATTTTAAACTAGAAATAATTGTACATATTTAAATCAATAATTATATGAGATACCTAACTAACCTAACTTAACAAATGTAGTTATATTGTAACATAATTAATTATAATATATTATATTTTAATTGTTGTATATTATAATACCCACTACTATGTCTTATGAAGTGCATATAACTTTTATAGTATATAGAAATAAATTACTATTATCAAAAGATATAATAATTGTTTATTTTGGAGTTATAAATATAGTTCATAACTTGAATAATATTCTTCTTCTAAATTTTTCATTGAATAGTGAAGTATTAAATTAAAATCGAATCAACCACAACCACGGTTATCACTTATCATAGAAGCAATCATGTATTTGTTAAAAGTACATGTGTTTGATTTGATCATTTCTAATACACAATAAACTATGAAACAAAAAAAGAATCAAAGTGTAAAATATCGCAATACTTTTGTATTCCGTTTGCATGACTATGTCGTAAATTCGTAAGCATTTCCTTATATTAATATAAATATATTTTTTTATAAACTAACTATAAATATGTTCATAAAAGAAAACTTGAAAAATATTTTCTGAATATTATCATTCAAATATTCAAATACAATGATGAATATTCATAATTTACCTTTTGATAGTTTTTTACATAAGAATATTGGAAAATTGTTTTTTTTTTTCATTTAAATCATCTTAACATTTATTATTAACCTAACCTTGTGCGAATACGACATATTTTTGTAACATTTCCAAAACAATTCTCTAACTAAAAGTCTAAAATAAGTAATTGTAATCAATGGTTTCTTCTTTATATACCCACAACAAATGTAAATGCAACTAAATTAAAATAGAATAAGTATAATATGAATGTATGTTATAGCATTTTGATGAAGGGGGTACAAATCAAATAATTTTAAAATTGTGGCCTAAATACATTGATATAAAAAGACAATAACACATTAAAATATTTTAGTTTATTCTGTTTGGGTTTGTTTTTTTAATTACCAAGGACATTATCGGTTATGTCCTCCGAGGTCACACACACGCATTTCTTTAATTAACCGTGAATATTTTTCGATACGTGTTTTGTTTACACTTTTGGTATTATAACTTATACTTATACTTTATGCTCATTATAACAAAACAATCCTAAAAACATTGATATTTCAAATATTGTGTTAACACACGTTGAATAGGTAAATAATTTGCGAGAATAAATAGTATTTAACGCGAAAATATAATTTTGTCATAGTCAATAAATGCACGTTCGTTACTATCAAAATACCAACACAGACACTGTTTTGTTGATTGTAATTAGGTAGTTTTATTTGTCGATTATATAATTTAGAGTTTTTGTTCGTGACATAGACAATTTTATCTACGCGTGAGCGTTTTTACTGACATGAAAACTATGTTTGAATGATAATATTTATTCTACGTAACAGTCAAAACATAAATAATATCATTCGTACAAAAATAATCAAAAATCAATAATATTATATTAAATCACACACCGCAACAATATTTTAATGACTTAAAATTAATTCAACAATTATTACAACACAATTTAATACAAATAAACGATTTTTATGGTCCAGTTCTGTTATCTAATGAGGTGAGTGTTATATGTGCACATTTAAAAACAACTTAAACTTCTGCAGCTAGTCATAGGTTTACATACATATTTCGATAATGACCCGTTTTTTAATTTATTAAAATTAAGTTTTTAAGTTTTATATTAGATAATAACAAAAATTAAACGTAATTATACGTGTAAAAACAATAAGTGTGTCAGTCTATAAGTATATATTGACATTTATATTTTTTCGTAATATTATACAGATTTATTCATAGGTAAAAATATGAATATAATGTATTATTGAGCTATAGTAGGTAGATGAAATAACTGTGTGAATACCAACATTGAACATAGCGTTCAAAACATTTAAATTAACATCTACAAATTGATAGATTTTTAAGTTTAATACTAATTTAATAATTCAATGATAAAAAAAACAAAGCATTTCTAAAACATAATTTTATAACGGATAATAGTTTATCAGTGAATTAAAAAAAGTTAGTTTAAAAAGCGTATTTAAAAGCGGTAGGTAGGTACCTACCTATATCAGCATTTATTTAGTCATAAAAATATGACTGAAAATGCATCAATTCCTTGACAAAATAGGTAAGTCTATTATTATTTTTAGTTATGATAAAAGATAATAGGTAGGTAATAAAAGTAATTTGAATTTTGTTATAAAATTTAATTGGAGAATAGACTTGTTTGTTTAAAATTATTTAATACTTATAAAAATATATTATGTTGATCAACTTTTGAAAAGACCTAAACAACAATACACTAAAGACTAATTAAAAAAGCAAAATAGTCAAGTTGTAATTTAAAAATAGTTTTTTTAAGACAAAGTTGTATACTTATATAATTTATTTGAATGATTAAAAAAAAAATTCAGTATTTATCATTTATTTTTGAAAATTTTACATTATTTGAAATTACGCTACAAAAATAACAAACCTTTGTAATATACCCTATATTTTAGGCAACATCAATTTAATCACAGATTGTAAATTATATACTTTTACTGATTACAGTAAAATATGCTGCGTAGTTAAGAATGCATTACTCGTCGAATCAAAAGCAGAAATGAGATACCTAACCTACATTTACTTAATTACATTACTCAAATTGTATTTTATACTTGAAGTTCTAATTTCATACCATTGTTTATTTTGGAGAAAAAAACGGCATATGAAATAGGATACATTTTTTTTTTTTGTTATTTATAAATTATTTTAATGCAGATGTAAAATGTTCAGATGGTTGGTTCATTAGAAATTGTTCAAAAGAAAAATATGCTTTACAACTAATTGGCAACTTTCTAGAAATGTTGATGCGTGAATGATGAAACAAAACTTGAATAACCTTCATGTTGTCAAGATGAAACTTTTAAACATATATTTGCTAGACACTAATAATCCATTAACATTCTCTTAACATTTTGATGAAGTCACGTCAATGATTTATTTTTAAGCTACTTATTATGCCTACTAAATTTTGAAACAGATATTTTAAACAATATAATCGTCAATACATATATATATATATATATATATTGTCTATTTGATTTCCTGTAAGGAGTGAAATACCTGTTGACCTAAATACCTAACGACATAAATCTAATAGGTAGGTAAATAAGACAAACAAATTAAATCAGATATCTTAATAGGCGATAACTTTGTCTGTTTAATTAAATAAGATTAATTTTAACGACAAGTCTAGAATTTTGAATATTATAATGCTAAACAATAAAATTAACATAGTTTTAATTTTAATTTTAATTTCCTATCGATATCAAATTTTATAATGTGATGATTGCTTTTACGCGCCAAATTTAAAATGACAGAACATAAACATTCAAATCACTGCGCATGTCTTTATTATTTAATAACAGTACTGTTTTATAAACACAAACACAATATCCTAAATATCAAATAAATAAATATTCAAAAATACAATAAAAAAGTGGTCTTACAGTATATTGTTTATTAGAAACGTATTGTATTTTTAATAATTCTTGAGAATATTTGTTTACTTTGTATTTCATTATAATTATTATTTTTTTTTTTTTGCGTATTATTTTAGTGTTAAAATTGATATTCCTATAAAATGAAACCTGCTAAAAACTAAAAATACAGATATCAATAAACTATGATTTTTTTTTCGTATTATTAAAGTATAAAAATATTATTGGCTGAATAAACTGATATTCTTCAACGTATTAGGCGATTGAATGAAATGCTTTGAGAATCTTTCATTGGTATATATTTTTACTAGCTTATATACTGAATAGTTAACCATATCTGTATTGATCATTCTTAGAGTTTTATTTGCTGCAATACTCAATGAGATTGAATCAAAATATTTTGATATTTTTCACTTTTGAAAAGTGTACTATAATTGGCAAAATTTCATGAGGATTTTCAGTATCATAGTTGTTGTTGTTATTATTATTATTATTATGACCGATAAGGTGCATCAAGCATGATTACTTGCTTAGTCGGTTTAATTGGTTAATTGAAAAACAAGTAAACATTTTTTTTCTTCTTAGTGTTATAGAATTTATTGTACTTTTTCAGAACTATTATAAAAAAATATATATATATCTGAATACCACGATAAGCGTGAATATAGTGTTTTCATAACATTTAAACTCGTTCTCTTTGTTCCTAAATGTATTACTTAAATTTCATATAATTGTTGAATATACGTACATAGAAACAGTTAAGGAAAACGTCATGATCAGCTTCAAGTGAACTAATGATGTGTACATCAGACAGAAGTAAAGGTACCTACAACAGCCACCTGCTGTCGTGGTGGTAGAGATATAATAATTTAAGTTTTGACATTATATGTATATTATAATGTTGTATTGAATATTATTAGTGCAAATAAATTATTAATACAAACAGTAAGGCGCAGATTTTACATTTCTTCATTCCTTAAATAATATAATAATACCGTAAATACGTACATTGGTATGATCTACTTTTTATTCACAATATCCATTTTGAGTTTATAATGTTTAATTTAAAAATATATGATGTAGCTCTTCTATGCGCACGTATAGGAAATAAAAACATTCTATACTAATATTGTGATGTGTGAATTATTAGATTAAATATTTGTATAAATGTATATATTATGTTATCTCCAAGCACCTACTGAGAGTATTTTAAAAATATGATATATAGACTTTTCAATGAAATTATTTTTGTTCAATATACGAGTAGGTAAATATAAAAAGCAAGCATAATATAGTTATTCAATAAATCACTTTTGTAAGAGATTTTGATTTTTCATTTATAACAGTTTAAATATAATTTATTATTACTCACAAATCTGAAATAGCTTTTTTTTTGCATAAAATAACGTATTTGTATATGCATGATAATATATAAAACGTTTATAAATTTATTGGTATAGGTACACAGTTTAAAAACTAAGCTAAATAATTAAAAAAAAAAAAAAAAAAACGATTTATCGATCGACGTGTAATTAATAAATGGGTGATGAGGATAAATCGTAATAAACATAAAATACAAAAAACCTTATCCCCGCAGTCATTCGGCGGACATTCCATTCGGCGGACATAAAATCGCCTCGGGCAGAACACACATGACACGTAAACTCGCGTGCTATAATATGCACAATATGTGTCGCAATACAAATCACATTTCCCGATGAAAACCGTATCGGATGAACGGCGGCGTATCGAATACGGTCCGTCGGCTGACGGTTACGACAAAATAGTTATTGCAAAGCGGTGCACTATAAAATAAACATACTGTACATAATAGAATATAATAATATGGGTTATATATTATGTATATTGATGGCATTGATTGCTTTATCTGTATATGTATATATATATATATATATATATATATATATATACATATATGCGTACAAATATTTTATGATACGTGCCGCGCCCTAGCGCCGGTGGTATAGATCAGAGAATTATTATTATTGTTGTTGTCGTCGTCGTTGCTCCGTCTTTCTCTCGTTGTCCGTTTTTTTTCAACATCAAAATTTATTTTTATCAAATACACCAGCATTTGTTGTTAATACGTTCGAAATATTTTTTGAACATTTCTCATGGTTTTTCGTTAAAATATGTATAAAAAATAAAAATACCTTGTAAGAATCACTACTATACATATTATATCTTCTTTTAAATCAATCGACTTTTCATTCCATAACAGCGTTTGAGAATTTCTGCAATCCAAACATATAAGACTATTTCCATGAATAATTCTTCAAATATTTTACCTATAATACGACACAATATGAGTGATAAACTTGTTACCTTTTCAGCTCCTCTTAAACATTATGGTTGCTAATTTTATAAAAAAAAATTGTGTACACAACATTATGAAACCCTAACTGTGCGTATTATTAATCCTTCTTCTCTTGACCTTTGTTCTGTTTCAAAATTTTCTCTGTAATTTAGAGTTCTTTTGGCTTGTCTTTAACTATTTTTCTCTTTTTTTATTCATACACACTGGAAACGAGCTGTGCACAACAAATGACAACCCCTAGAACAGACACACACACACACATACGGCCTATCGTGTTTTTACACCCGGAAGAGATGCACGACGACTACCCACGACGGCTTCGGTATGATATAGCATTTTATTATGCTCGTCTGTGCACCTATACATCGTGCACGTCTCCAAACTCAAGGGGACGTCAAAAACACTACACGATAATAATATACAACAATATATATATATATATATATATCGCGTAATGTGTACACACATACTGTTCGGCGTAGGTACGCAAAATTCGCGGAGTTGTATATACGATTTACGAAAATACCAAGCAACACGCGCGGATTACATTATATTATATTTAATATTGTAATATTATTATTTTAAGTAATAAATGTATAACATAATAATATATACGCTGCCATAGAACCTAACTACTACATAGGCATTCAGTATCCACCGAGTGTGCCCATATAAGAATAGAACACGTAAACACGACACATGTATAATTTTATAATATTATATATTATTTTGCTGAATCGTTTCCATAATATTATTATTGTTAGGCTTAATTAACCTATACGGGATTATTATTATAAAGTCGTACAAGTCCGTTATGTATAATACGAGTAGGTACCTATGTGCACCGTAGTGTCGTTTTCCCGTGTCACGTTAACACGATATACTTTGTCCACGATAACAATATTTAATACCTATATTATAGTGGTATAGTGTTTTACATATTTCGTATAATCATAATATCAACATACAAATACGAAAAAATCGTTTAAAAGTTCACATTTTAAAGTTTAAATCATCTATACGTCGAAAATCTTTATTGACTGATCTCCACATACTAATTATACGTTTTATTTTAGCGTTATGTAAAATAATTAATGTCACGATGAGTCCATACGGATTTGATAAAATTTTTTGGCAAATAATTTTCAAAATAATCTCCTTATTGACATCGGGCTTATTTATATACGGCTAAGTTCTGTCTTTAAAACATACGCTGAGAAGGAAAAGAAAATTCGGTACAGAAAAAGTTAAATTAAATGTTATATCTGTTAAAGTGTGTTCAATAAATTACCTAATACGTATTGGAAGTTGACACAAGTAGAACTCTGGTTCAATAAACACAATTTCTAAAACGAAAGAAAGTCCCTCGAGGGTGTTAAGAGAAAATGATAAATTAATTTTCGAGTTTCCATTAAATCTGTTAATAATAAAATTGTTACTTTGCTTATATACGTGAGTATGAAATTAATAAAAAAAAAAAAACAAAAAAAATATTTCATACATTTATATTAAATTTTGCAATCAACATCGTTGGAGTAAATCATTAAACAATGGAAACAGCAGGACACTATAATTACCGAATTGTGTTTACTGAAAGCAACTCAGAATGCTCAATTAATCTAATAGTGATTACTGATTAGTCATTATAATTATATTAAGAACAGCATACAATAATACTATGTATAGTCAAATTTAATTACTCCAAATAAGTAAAATCAAACCATGTACATTGTATAATATCTGTACAATATTTTAAGAACAATATACATAATTTTTTTCACCATCTAATTCTAAACATGCGTGTACGCATAATGATTCATCAAAAATGTTTGTTATTTGTATTAACTATTCAAAGGAAAACTCTTTAAACCAATTATCGTACTACCTATGTACTTGAATAATTTAAAAATATAAAACTACGAGTTATTTATTTATTATTTTTTTTTTTTTATAAACAAAACAACCAATAATATTATATACCTAATATAAAATTACATTGATTTTTGTTCTATCAGAACTATTAAGACTATATACGCTATAACTTATGATTATTATTATTATTATGTTTATAGTTAAATAAATTCATTGTTCGGTATATTAACAATAAAGTAAAGTAAAGTAAAATTTGTTTAAAGAATTATCAATTTATTTTACCCATAAAAAAGACCAATTTCATTTTCACACGCTACAGAGTAAATATAAAACATTCAGTATCTACCTATAAAAAACCGAAAGTGGTTGAAAAATAAAGCATGCAATACTTTTCAAAAAGTGTTGATGTATAAGTATTAAACCTAAGTTATTTTTTAATAATCATTAAAGATTTAGATTAGTACGCCACAAATTCAACGAATGCCTATTACCATTTCACTTCTCTTATTTAAACGTTAATGCCAGATAATTAAAAAAAATATTTGTTCAATATTTGATATTATATTTTATTCTCCAACATTTTTATAAAGTAAAAAATAAATGCATTAAGAATTATTTGTATACATCAAACTTTCAAAAAATAAGTTGATAGTCTTTGAAATATTGAATGTTTGTCGTTAAAAGATAACCTCCTTATATATAATTATTTATTATACGCATAAATTGTTATTCACTTTCAAGAATATAAATTGCTTATACTAATACTTGTTAAATCTAAGAACATCAAGTAATTACATATCTCTATAATTAGGAACACTCTTGGAAATAACCCTAGGGTCACATAACTATGTATTATGATACTTATTGTGTTCAAACTTCTTAATATAACTCTTTGGAATACGTGACCTGAATTTATATTCAATTTACAAGCACAATATTCTCTTTCTACCAATTTAATATCACTTTATTAACCATCTTAAAACTTAAGGTATTTATCATGATGTACAAATAATTACTCATAATATTTAAAATAATTCAGTTACAAATAGTTCGATTTTTTTTTTAGGTAGGTGCCCTAAAGATTTAATTAAAAATATATTTTTAATATATATTACTATTTATTGTTAATAAAATTAAAAAAAATTATAATAAAATTAGAAATCAAATTATTTATGAAAATGCATATGATACATTATAATACAATATTTTTTATTTTATTATTATTGTTTTAATATTCAAGTAAAACGAGATAGAATTATTAATGATTAATGGATAACCTATGCTTAATTTTAAAGTAATGATTGAAAAACGCGTAAAAAACTCTCTCACACTATTAAAGATCACATGTAACTGAAACAATTTTTCTTTAAAATTTCTGTTACGAGCTTATATCACTTATAAAGTTATTATTTTTGAAAAGATGAAAATGTTCTGTTAACCTACATTCAAAGTTCAATAAAATATAAATAATTGGTTTCGAAAATATATATCTTTTTTACTCGATAGTTTTTTTTTTACAATATTGAAAAATATAAAAACCTACTGTATTGTGCATCAATATAAAAATTGAAGAAATAGTTTCGCATCACACATGGACCTTGCAGTCACTCGCTTACTAAGCTCGATTCGATTGTTCAAATTGAAAATATCTTTCGACTTGTTATTAAAACCTACAATAAGCATGAAATGTGATAAAAATATGGTATTTTTACTAGAGAAATGTTTCATAGCATCGAGGGCCCACAGTCACCAAGAAATGTCACGGCGTATTTTATATATATTTATACTTTATACATACTTTACGCTAGCTTTCAAGTTTTAAAAGTTTATACTTAAGTGTACACACTTTGATTATATGCTTATCATAATTTATAACTTAAAAAAATATATTTATTGTAAGTTCAATATTTTTGGTAGATATTTGAGAAATTTGAATAAATTTAGAGTTATTATTAGGTACGTAAAATCAAAATTATGATTGATTCGGACATTTTTTGATTTATTTTAAAAAAACAACACTATAAAATATATTTTAAAAAATTCATCAAGCGCTTAATAATTTTTTTAATTTTTTTGTTATCCCTTATTGTAGTTAATTGTTATAACCCCCTAATTTTAATATCAAAAAATCTTTGAAGAATCACATATAATATGAAAGATCTTATCTCCAATAAAAATTCTTTGTAAAACATACTGAATGGATAATTTTATATTTTAAAGAATAATTCAAAAGTGGTTAAAAAATCGTAATTATTGTGCTATAACTTTCATTCCTGATAGATTGTTAAATTCCTTAGTAGGTGTGCAATTTAGGTTTTAGTTGCGTTTTGTTGCTGGACGATTTTTTTTAGATTCTGAGCAGAGCGAGGAATGTATTGATTTTACAATGACATGTGTTTTTTTTTCTTTTTTTGTGTCTTTCACCACATTTAAGGATAGTAAAGGTGCTCCGATTTTCTTCTTCAGTATATTTTCCGGTAGGAAAGTGAATATAGTTGATACTCTAGAGGTCAAAAGTAAAAAATTCCCGATAGTTTTCAAGCACGTCGGAAAAAACAACAAAAAAATTAAGGGAACAACGGGAATTTTTACATGAAGCCCATTTTTGACAAAATCGATTTTGTTTTTTTGGTGTAACACCAAAAGTAATCACAGTAGATATATGAAATTTTTACCGAATGTATATATTTAAATATCAATAAAAAAAAATTCGCTGGGTCAAATTTTTTGAAAATTTAATACATTATTCTTCATAAATTGATAAAATAGTAAATCATAAATAATAAAAATACATAGGCACAATATTTTTTTATAACCATTTAAATTTCAAATTTTGACCGAAATTCATTATCGAACATTTGCAAATTATATTGAGGTTAAAAATTTATAAAATGTTCAATTTTTATAACTAAGGATTGAAAATTCAAAACAAGATTTTTTGTAAGTTTTTCTAAATGCAGTTTTAAAAATATTTAAGATACAAATGCACACCTTTTTTTTATAAGCATTTAAAGTTCAATTTTCGAGCAAATTCGTCAAAATCTCGAATTTTTGCAAATTATTTAGGTGTTGAAAATGTATAAAACGAGTTTATATAGTTAAGGATCGAAAATTTAAAATGAAGTTTTCGTAAGTATTTAATAGTCACAAAAAAATACATTAAAAAAAAAAACAATTTTTTATAGACATTTTAAGTTCAAATTTGGACAAAATTAGATATTTAAATGAAGAATAATGACATTAGTTATTTCGTTGTGATTTAAAAATATTTTTTGAGGGTTTTTGAAACCTTTAAAGTGTATTATTATATTTTATACACTTAATTCATTTTTTTAAATACAAAGTTTCTTGCAAAAATTAATTCAATCTACTCTATTATTAATAGTAATAAAATGAATTATTTTAATAGCAATAATATCTTAAAATAGGTACACTAAGTTATATAGGCTGACAGACCATCTTCGCTCAGAATCATTTTTTGTATACAATGATATTATATATCATTGAATACAAATTCAACACATCCATGAAAGTGACCTACTCGATATCTACTGTACTGCAGAGTGGTACCCACTTGCCGACCTTTTTTATATTGTTGATTAACACATTGCTTATTTTTGCCGTTAATTTAATGCTGTATAATGGAATCCTTCATATTCCAAATATATCAAACTGTATTGCTTTTCAAAAATATTTTACAAATTTATAATATAATTTTAACATCAATTGTTTTATTTAATCATATAGAGATCATTAAAAAACTCAAAATATACTATATTTAAAATTTAATCCATTTTTTGTTGATTTAAATATCTATTAGCGAGATAAGTCAAGTTTTCTGTAATTTTACTGTGATTAACTATTAATCGGATTAGATCTCGATGTTTCCAACATTACAAAATTAAGCATAACTGCGGTTGATGTTTGTTATATTGAATGTGATGAAATTTTTAGGGAGCTTAAAATGTTATCGGAGTAATTATTAAACAACCATTTCCCCTCTCTATCCCACAAGCATCGTAACCCCTCTACCATGAACATCAATATTATAATCCTAAAATGCTAAAATTCTAAAATATTTATTTATCATAACTGATACAAAATAATGAGTATACATAATATTATAAGATAGGATTTCGCTTTAATTAAAAAAATAAAATAAAAATATTTTTTTATTCTTGGAGTTGTGGAAAACACCAACAAAATGAGGAAGTCATTATTTTCGATCAATTTATGTTATTTTGTTATGTTAACATACAAAGCATGAACTAAGTTTATTGTGTGTTACATTATTATAATACAACTACCAACCAAAATGTATTCATATTATTATAGTAACTTGACAAGATATCATATGCAGGTATCTCGGGCGGAACTCAGCTTTCAAACTTTGTACAACTTCAACAATAGTTTTTTACGCGTAAACAGCTAAATCGCAAATATTGAAAACGACTTGCAAATTTCGGCAAATAACCTCTTGGATGTAAAATATGCGTACATTCCGATTTGAAAAATACAATAAGTGGGGTGGAACAATTTTTCCACTACATATTATTCCGCCGATGAAAACGGTAAATTCAAAAGCACAGTCATATAATGTAAAACGGTAAATGGGGCTGAAAAGGATAGTCAGAAATGTGGCTGTACAAATATACAATATATATGTATAGGTATAGGTGGCCCTCGAGGATGATGGTACACCGGCTATATAATACCTGCAGTATTTCCATGCATATAGGTACTCTGGTTACGCTCAGGGACCTCTCTCTCGCCGTGTCTCTCCCACCCACACTCGCGTCTGTATTTTGTGTGCAACGCCACTGTGTTACCTATATTATACATGTTAACATGTACACGCAGGTCTCCGAGCTTAATAATAATCATTATACTATATAATAAATATACCTACGATCGTTCCTGTAATAGTAATAATTGGGACATCGGCGAGGAAATACTGCTGCAAATGGCGGTGGCGACCGCCGCGGTCAGCGCGTATACACGCCATCTTGAAGCATCTGTCAAAGCTCGTGTTCTGGATTTATCGCCGCCGTTTCGTTGATAAAATTTAATATTATTATAACATCTATCCTACCAACACTGTGTGTACAAAGCCTTGTGGTGCCGCCGCCGCGTTACCTGCATCTAGGTTTTAATATTAAAGTGGGTACCACTTACCTTTTTCCGTGAGGAAATCGCACGTGAGTGTAATGATATTAATAAGGCGTTATATAAACTGACCGACCACTATCCACTCGGCATGGAAGTTTCCGGGACGAGAAAAACGTATACGCCACAATAATACCGTCTCTATCAATTAGTTTTTACGGTCCGGTCCGACAAACACGATCCCCGGCAGACACATAAATAATATGATTTTTGTCATGCCATTCTCTCTTACAAATCAAAATCAATCAATAGAAATATTTGTAGAAAAAAAGTCATAACCCTTTAAATTCCACAAATCAGGAAGACACGCTCAATTTCATATATTATAATATTGTCTTATTGACTTTTTAACGAACATTTAGTTGAATAAAGATCTAAATAATAATTTGTGTGTGTAAAAAAACACTTATCAATGTACAAATTAAATTATACATTATAATATATCATGTACATACTATAAAGTGGTTTTTCTAATTTTCACTATTTTACATAAAAAAACACCCATTTTTTCCCACGAGTTATATCTATATTTTTCTGTTTCAGATTAAATGGTATGTGAAACCAATTTTTCTAGTCAAAAACTCAATGAATTATAACAGTTAAAATTGTGCTTTATTTATTATTTCGCCTACATAACTTTATAACAATAATTTATGTTCTCGAATGATTTTTTGAATATTATTTTTTTTAATATCCTAAAAGACTAAATGGGGTGAAAATATTGTAGGCAAATTTGATTTTCAAAACCATATTCCTTAATTATAAAAAAATAAAATCCTTGCAGCTTGTTATGAATACATTATGAGCTATTAATATTCTATCGGTTTTATTGTATCCTATTACATTCAAAATAACCATAATTATTATAATCGGCATATACATAAAATAATTCTAATAGCACGTTATTGGACTACATAATAACTACACTATACAGTTTGTAACAAGTCAACTATTTAATAAATATCAACCACGACGACATTACAATTACTAAATATTATTGAAATATTATGTATTTTCATGTATTGTCTAAAGTTGTCTGAAAATCACAAAATAATAGGTATGTAGAAAGATTTAATTTGAGGATTATAAAAAAAAATGTATAATGAAGACTTAAAGTATCTACAGTTATGTGCTAAACGTCGTATTGATATTTTTTATAATAAATAAATAGGAAAAAATTATGATCGAAGAGCTTACAGTAAAAACAAATATAAAGCTATGAGTATTAAGTTATGATTGAATGGCATGAAACAGATACCACTCTACCTAATTTATGTAAATTCATGAAATAAAAATAAAATCAAACAGCATCACTTTTAAATGCAATAACTATGATTAATTATGCAAATACGTGAAAAATGAGGAATTTATTTAAAATGCTTTAATACTGTATAAATAAATTGTATTAAATAATTCTTTATCGGTTGATTTGCGTCATTGACATACTGCATGTTTGTACTCAATAATCAACGATAATAAGTAAACAATTTTTATTTAGAATAAATTTCGAGTAAAAAATAATTTTTTTAATACAAAAAGATCATTATTAAAATGTTTATGTGTAATATATTGTATTGACTGAATACAATACAATGTATACAACAAAGGTGATGAAGCATTAAAATTACGCTTTAATAAAAGTAATTAATATGGAATAAAAAAGAAGCGTATGTAACGCGTTCTAATTACTACTATGATATATATATATATAACATATTTTTAGCACACACCTTTTTTTGATTATAGTATTATACTATTCTCGCTCATAAAAGATAATAATAATAATTTTCATTGGCATGTAAATGATTTTTTATTCATTATAAATTAGTGAGAAATCAATTTTCATTATGTTATAATAATATGGTTAAACTTGACCTAAGCTCTAAGCTTAATAATTATAAATTATATTTGTAAAAACTATATTAACGAGCATAATAATAATAACATATAGAACTAAACGAATTGTATAACTAACCGTAACTGTTATAAATAATTATCTATCGAAATAAAAATTTATATTGAAAAGTTTTCAAAAATATTGGATGCATTTTTTTTACACATTAAACAATAATATTTATAATATATATTTTTTTTAATTCCTAATCAAATAGCATATAGTTAAAACTAAATAAAGTCAAATTACTTGAATTAAAACTACAACCTATGATATTTATTATATATACTAAATTAATATATTTAACCTATTGATAAGCTAATACGACTAGAAAAAATAAATATTACGTTTTGTAATATTATAGTAGGTACCTACTTCACATTATCCTTTTAATGTGATATTTTATAATTTTTACTTGTGACTTTTTAATTTTTATAAAAGGTTAATTTTATTATCACATTATGTAAAATATTTTATTCTCTAATAACTGTAACAAAAAATTAAAAAAAATTAACAATAAATTAATAACTTCACTTATTTACTGTTCAAAAAGAAATATTAATGTAAAATTAAAAACACCTATAAACTCAAAACAATAACAAAACATATAATTTTTAATTTTATCTCATTTCAAACATATTTTATTTCTGTAATCAAATCTCGACACTAATGTTTTCAGCTTGATACCTGTATTTATTAAATAGGTACATCTAGTTAGTTGCTTAGTTATCAATTTAGACTAAAACTAAACATTCACGTGAGATTCAATTTTATTTAATTCCACAAATGCTTAATTTCATATCTTGATCAAAATGTACTTTTATTATTTTATTAGTTCACTAACAATCATACTTCAGTCACATTTTTGCATTTTAATATCACAACACTTCTAACATAAAATTATATCCGCTCTAATGGCCTAAACGAAACATTTAGTTTTTCCACCACAGAAATTAGTAAGCTCAAATTACAGACGCGTAATTCACTATTTTATATCGTAATTTTTTACAGCAATTTCTACTTATTTAATCAAAAATATTAATATCTAGTTATGATATTAATTAATAAGATAATAATATATACTATTAATTATCATCGTTAAATATATTAATATTATTTCATATGAAATATCTGCGTTATAGGTAGAAATTTTTTTTCTTAGCATTGCCAATTTTAAATATCACTTGTTTTTTTTTTATAATACCTATTCCAAAATATTAGACTACTGATCCAATAAAATGTTTTTTAGACATTTTACAGATATTAATATATCTGTAATCTAAATAATATGTAAATTACTATCTAATGTTCATAATATGTCTGTTACACTGCAATCATTGTAAATGAAATTAATTCTGTAAATAAATAAATTATTTATTTATTCCGATCATTATTTATCAAAAATTTGACCGAGTTTATCATCCACACTCGAAATATTAATTATTAATTATATTATACTCGTCGACTTCTGCTGTAGTTATAGGTTATATTATTATAGGTTTCGTAGAGCATCAAATTCAGGTAAATATGTCACATCTAAGACCGAAATCTTTCGCGGCAAGTTAGTTGGTATCATTTAAATTGTACGCGCGCGCGACCGACTCAGTGTAAAATAATGACCACCCATTCTGTCCGAGGTTTTCGAAAATCAGTCCCCGTACGCTGCTATTCAAAACACCTAACAGAGGTCAGTCAATCGCCATAGTTCGCGTCTATAATCTGACGGATTACAAGAAAATAGTAAAATAATATCTGTCGACTTAGCAGTAGAACACCACACGAAAACGGCCTAAAGGTTATAGCCCAGAAATTGGAATGGGACGGAGCACGATTTTCTCCAAATATTTGTGAATTAATAGAAGCAGGTATAGACCAGGTATAGGTCCCAGTGACGGCGTGCATAAACAAATACATTTCTTAAAATCTGTATTAATTAACCACAGTATTACAACGAGTTAATATTTACACGAAATATACCATGACCGATGACATTATTTTTTCAAATTTTTAAGAACATGAAACACTTTAAAAATGTAATAGCATAGTTTAACATTAAACACCAATGAACAAACAGCGTATATTTATAGCAACATGGAGGTAATAGAACCTACGACAAGCGGCATCTGCAGTCTATGGAATTCCAGGAGGGAAGGAAATAAGATATATATAACCAGCTCAACGTACACCAAAACGTTAATATTAATCATTGTTTTACAAAACTGTCTATTCTTTGTTAAATAATAGTAATAAGTTATTACTAATAAATAATATATATATAATATACGTTTACAACATAAAAGTAAATTGTTCTATAAGTACGTGGTCTTCGGTTGTATACAACGAGATTTGAAAAGTTTATATCTGAAAAGGCTCTTTATTTTTACTGTTCAACTTAATATTTACGCATCATTAGTTATTATTGAGATTTTCGTTGCGTACAATAGAAATAACTCAATAAATAAAAAAAATGTATGACTTTTATATAATGATAAATTATAATATTAAGTTAACTCATATGAGCGCAACACTTGTATCGGTTATGTGCACATTAGCCAAAAATGAGTATTGTAAGTGTTTTACGATCATAGCAGTAATATTCCTGTATTATAATAGTTTTTAATAGTAATATACCAATATTAAGCAACACATTACTTTTCACATTAAACACACTCGGTGTTTAAACACTGCATATGGTTCAATCGGCAAACAAAACTTCTACGACCTTTTGTGCAAAAAACATACCAATAAATAGGTTATTTGTCTTGTACTGTTGACAAATTTCCCTTTACTCAACTACATTTTATGATGATTCCTTGTTATTAATAGAGGTATTCATCAAGTAGTAGTATTTTCAATAATATGCAACAGTTAATACTAATATTATTTAAATTACGAGAATAGAGTTTATTTTTCACGTCTTAACTCCGAATCATATTGTCTCACATTATTGTTATTATCCACATATAAATATTAATTATTTCATTTTAATTATTATTTCTAATAATGTATTCTGAAAGGAAACGCGACTCGTCAATCAAGTAAAAAAGCCAATTATTAATTTTAAAAAAAAAATCTAAAAACAATAAAACAATCTAAAAATATGTGTGTAAAATACGTAGTTTAAAAACATTCATACTTTTTAAACTATAAAATATATTACACCAATGTCAAGAAATCAATTAAAATTGAAAGTTATTTCTGCATAAATTCGGAAACAAAGTTATGAGCACGAATACTTATCACAAATATATAAATATTTTATTATATAAAAATAAGTGCTAAATCTTTACACTAGAGTTGAATTAGCCACAAAAATAGAAAGTGCCTTAATTTTTAAAAGTAGGTAATGATTTATTCATTTAATTCAAAATATGGTTTTGATTGGAATATGGTTTACTAAAAATGTTTGGGATTTCAGTCAATTATATGGATTCTTAATTATTTTAAGTTATATACCTACTCACGAAAATAATTATAGGTAATAGGTTAAGATTAATAACATTTATTAAATAAAATATATAATATGTACTAAAATGTAAATTGTTAAAACCCAATACTACGATTAATCACGATGTTAAATATGGTTAAAAAATAACTAAATCATACAATTTAAAAAATCTATATAAGCAAGTGTTTTTCAACTACCTATAATTAGAATAATAAACATACGATTTACTATATATTCGATTTTCTGGTTTGAGTAATTATAAAAAAAATCATAATGTATTAAACACTAAAATAATAAAAACACATTAAGATTTTCGAAATTATATTTTCAGACTAAACTTAATTAGATTATTTTAAAAAAATATTTTACATATATAAGCATAATATTAACCTAAGGGTATATGATAAAACGTAATCATACAGATAATGGTATAAAAGTTAGTCACTTAAGGTTTATTAATTTTTGAATTTACCAAAAAACCAAATTGATTTCATTAAAAATATCTATAAGTTTCAAAAAAAAAAAACGATTTCACTAAAATATTAACTTATATACTTTTTTATTTTATAGATAAGTGTACCATGTACGTGATACTTTTAAAGTATTATTTCTAAAAAATGTTCTATAGTATTCGTTCATAATTTTAAAGTTTATATAATTTCGATTAAATTAAATAAATCTTCAGAGTCTAAAAAATGTAATTTATAATAATAAAAATCATTATAGTTATGATGAGCCTAATCAATAATATATATAATAACATTTTATTGATTTGGAGTAAATATTCATAGTTAGCCATTTTCAAATATGAATAAAAGAATTCTTTGCAGAATATTGGTATATTTTGGAATTTTTTATGTTAATATGATACATATAACGTACGAATTCTAATAATTGCTAATCAGTGACGACTTTTCACGATAAGATTTTGAACTTAATTTTTAATTAATAAAAAAGAGTTATTCTGTTCAAACTATTATAATATTTAAGAATTATAATGTAAAACTCGAAAAGATCCAACATTAAGTTTTCATTTCATTTAAACCCCACATTTGTTATGTGTCAGTTCTATAAATTGTTGTCAGTGGTACAAAGCACGCAATATACTTCATGAACTAGATAAGAATCTTACTAATTGCTGATGTTTAAACGGATTACCGGGCAATAAAGTTATTTCAATATAAGGTGTTTCTTATAATTTATAAATTTATATTTAAAAAGTAAATAAAAAATAGTCATTTTTTTGCATTAGTATCAATTATTTTTGTGTATTGTTTCTTAAAAATATAATTCTTGAAATAGTTTTTAATTGAAATAAACAGATATTTAATGCCGAAATAAAAATATCTTTGTACAAAAATTTTAAATAATATTTAAATTAAGTTTTAGATAAATGTATAGACATATCGGCCATATTCAGATAAAATATTCTCTAAATTACTGCAAGAATCTTTGTCCTGCCTCTTAGTGAATGATTAACTATAAGATGAATATTTTTGATCAAGACCCTAGGATATTAATTATTAATTACATAATTATATTCTTTGAAGCATTTAACATATAATAAATTATATTTTATATTAAATAATTTTTTTCTATTTTTTTTTTATACTAGAAATTTTAAATTTACTTCACAATTAAATAGATTATTTAAAAAACACAAGCCCCTTGATAAATTTATTTTTTACTTTAATAAATAATAATAAAAAAATCATTTTTTATTAATTTATTTAAAATAACGTTTTATTATACGGAATATTTTAAATGTAAATCAACTTATTGGAAAATAAATATTACTTTAAAAATAAAATTAAATAATGCTTTTCGTTTATTAATAATAAAACGAAATTTCCTCTGATTAAAATTAATCAACATTTGTTACACACGTTGGATTTTTATATTTATTATTTTACACGCCATTAACACTGGTTTACTTTTGACAGAATATTATAGTTAACGAATTACAACCATTAGCGTAGGTATGGTAAAATAATTGTGTATTCTATACTATATTCATTTTCAGATAAAATGTAAATATATTGATTATAATGAATAAGTATAGTTATTTTTTACTTTAAGAACAGCATAATAATTATAGAACGATTTATGGTAGATTATATGGTAAAATTACATTGCTATAACTTCATAACTTACTATAC
Source organism: Pentalonia nigronervosa (assembly GCA_014851325.1). Lineage (NCBI taxonomy): Eukaryota > Metazoa > Arthropoda > Insecta > Hemiptera > Aphididae > Pentalonia > Pentalonia nigronervosa. Next base: position 82,739 of record JACXSJ010000677.1, on the reverse strand, counting down.
GCCTAGTTATATTGTGCATCTAAAATGCCAAAACCAACACTGTGTCTCTTAGTTTCCAATAAATAAAAGAAGTAATTAATAAGCGTTATTTTTTTGGAAATAGCATAAATTTAAATTACAAAAACAATATTGAAAAAATTACAAAATATTTTTAAACAATTTTTGGTTTTATTTCAAACAGGTATAAAAAATAATGATAATTATGCATTAAATATAAGTACAAACCCAAAAGTATGACAATCATGTAGTTTAAAATATGACATGTAGTATGCGAGTGTTCCCATATCAGACTTTTGCTATTTGTTTCCGAATACAATTTGAATTAATGCAAACATATATATTAAGACACAAACACAAACTTTCAGAAATTCTAGATAAAATCTTCGTACATTCAATAAAATCAGTCAATGCACTTATCAAATTTATAAATTAAAACTGATCTCCACTAAATAGTTTATTATGATTTAAAATTATGTAAATGTTATAGTTATATTGGCAAATATACACGTCGTTAATGACTAAAAATATATATTTTTTAAATGTGAACTAAAGCATAAAGAACCATAAGTAATCAATTATACAACGTAGAACATTCATGAAAAAAATTGTTATTTTTATACTGCAAAAAAATAAATCAAGTGCTAAAAAATTATATTTTGTTAATATTTAATTTTAATTTAATACAAATTTGCATGCAAAATATGCAAGTTGAATGTGATATATTCGAAGGGATATTAAAGGTGATTTCCTCTCCACCAAAGGTTTTATTTATTTATTTGTACCCATTTATTTGTTAATCATCAATGTGCTAGATTTTCTTAAAAAATGGAATAAGTTAGGTTATTAACTATGTTTAAAATTACAAATAAAATTCTTCTTATGAATAAATAGTTACAATTATAAATATTATACTACAATTATAAACTCCATATAAAATAATTATCGTACTGGTACGTGATGAGTGTTTAATGTGACTGACCGCAAAGATGTTGTTGGTAAAACCACACAAAGTAGTTTCCATGTGCTATTGTCAAATTATATAAATGAAATAAGATATCATCGTCAAATAAAAGTGGTCGGCTCAAAAAGAAATTTCAAAAGATTTAATCATAATAAATAATTATTAAAAAACAAACGTACTGAATCAAAGCAAAATTGACCTAAAAAATCGTAAAAACTATAAACTGCTTAAAATATTTTATAATATTATAATATAAATAATTTGCTAATGCATAGTTGATATAAGAAATTAATTATTAAATGTAAATATATTATTGTTTTTCTTTAAAACATTTATTTTTTTGTCGAATTTAAGATAGGAAACCAGGTTTTTGATGACTTTATTAATGCATTAAAAAGTAAAAAATTATCTAAAAATATACAGTCCTCGACAAAATAAAATATTTTATTATTCATTTATCATGTTAAAATGTTTAAATACTTTATATAAAAATGTTTCAACTATTTTTTTTATCTAACGACTTTCATTTTTTATATCATACATTTCTCCGATTTTTTTTTTATTTTACAAATCATAGTATTTCTTTAGTCTCACTTAATAAATATTATTTTTTGTAAGTTCTGCTATAAATTATCTATTTTAATAATATATAATGCATAATTTCAATAACAAATTACAATTATATTAATTTTTTAATAAAAATATATACATAGGTATTTTTTTTAAGATCATTGACTTAGTATATAATTATAAAAACTTTAGCAATTAAATGTTAAAATTATATTTTTAAAATAAATAACTTAGTTTTTAAATTGATTTTAAACTCAATCCAACTAAATCATTAACTTATTTTTTTTTTGTCATGATTACATAATAAAATACATAAAATTACAAATCATAAATTAAATAAACCTACCTAACTATCAAAAGAAATAGAATATAATATTTTATATTTATGTACATCTTAAATCATATTTTTAAAATTTATTGTAGCCAAAATATTAATGTTTGACATGTTCAATAGTTAAAGTAAATTTTAATTTTGAGATATAAAATAATTAATCATAATTTATAATGCTATAGTCATATTTTATTTAGAAAATAAACCCATTTAAATAAGGTACCTAATAACATAATATTATTTTTGAAGTCACTAATATGTTATACATTTTTTTAATTCACTTATACAACCCATCTTAAGTTAGATTAACTTTGAGTTTTATGAACTTACGTATAGTTAAAGTTATATTTATTAACTTTTTTTTTAAATTGTTTATCAATGACATTTTTTTATACATTAACTATTAAACACACGATTTTTAGAAGAACATTAACCTTTTTGATTACGTAGATACAATACACAAATATTTTTTACTAAAAAATAGTGTATTGTTCAATTTTATAACAGCAAAATAATTTACAGATAAGTAATAAAATGTCATTTAACAAAAGTATACAATTAATTGATTATTTATTACACATTTATCATTTCTTTTTTTTAGATTGAATTGCTAAAATAATAAAATTGAGATCTTTGTGTCACTAACAACTTCAAACTCTATTTTATTAGAACCATTTTATTTATAAAAAAAAAGGATCGATTGCATTTTTCATTTTATACAAATATCCCACAATGATTTTTAAAAAGTATAATTATTCTGTTTTGTTAAAATTCTACTAATAAACAATTTTTCCTTTTTCGTTTTTTTTTTTTTTTTAATTTATTAACCAGGGCATCGTTTATGATATCGAAAAAATTAATATTCCTGTTATAGATGGTAAACCAAAAGTGAATTATATTTCATCGAAGCCACGAAAATAGGACGGAAGAGGCTATAAAAATTAATAATTGTAACGAAATGCCATGTAAGCACGTTTTTCATTAGATGCTATTTTATTGTTGTGATACAATCAAAATCAAACAATCTTGCGTAATAAAACCAATTATAGCGTTACACTGTGATATAATATCTATTATCGGGTTTTTGGTTTTCAACGGACTACACCGATGGAATATTTTTGAAAACTCGGTACTCGCATTGAATACCTAGAAATAATATTATAGACACCTGAGACTTACCTATAGAGTGTCGGAATTCGTCCTGGAAGATATTAGTCCAAAATCGAAATGAAAGCAAGCGATAACGAATGTCGTCGATTTCTCTCGGAAATTCACGATGCGTTTCAAAAAAGTTGTTTTTTTTTTTTTTTTCAATACAATGTACAATAACAGTGTTATGTTTTTGGACCCAGTGGTAAATGAAAATTTCGAAAATATGACGAGACGAAAAACCGCTATGCAACGACTGCGACGGCGACGACGACGACGACGACGACGGCCGAGCAAAAACCGCACGCGGTGCCCGACGGTAAAACGAACTGAACTCGTCTCTCGCGCGAACGGCCCGCCCGCACGCATACGACACCGAATTTATGAGCGCCGCCGGTAACGCGCAACTCGTCCTTGTCGACGACGGTGACGGTGACGACGACGACGACGACGACGACGAAAATCACACACGTGCGCCGATGCCGTCGCCGCCGAAACGAAAAGTTAGCACCGACGACGGACGGACGTCGGTGATCATCGCACCGGTGTGCGTAAACCTGGCCATTTCGCGTGGTGTTCGATTAAACGACAGTTTTTAGAATTTCATAAGTGCGATGTGCGTCGTGAAGTCCGATCGACTCTGTATCGAAATAACAATCGATTAGATTCCGAGTGTATGTGTGAGCGCGTACAGTCGAATGTCGACATTTATCGTTATTATTGTTGTTGTCGAAATAATAATACTGTCGTTGGGTTTTGCGATTTACGATATTTTACGCAGTGCGATACCCAGCCGGTCGTTTTTCCACTTGTTACGGGCAACTTTTGAGGACACGGCGCCCAAAGAACGGGGCGAAATTGAGTAAAGGCGGCGTGACCGTGTTGCGCCCAGTGGAAAATCCTAACTGGCCCGTCGAATCGCGTATTATGTAATATAATTTTTACCCCCAGCACAAAAATGTACGAGTGTGTGAAATAAACCGAATCGATAATGATGCGAATTTCTATTAAAAACAAAAAAAAAAAAAAAAACGATTTTTTAAATTTCTGTTTCCCCGGGGGCTTTTGGGCGTTTTTACCGGCTGAAAGTATAACTATGAATATTATAATACACAAAATATATATCGATCACCCTTCTCTCCCTCCACCATAAGCCACGGCTGAGTGCGCCCGTCGTTGTTATAAATTTATAATAGGTGCAATATAATAATTACAAAGTTGTTATAGTTATAATTATTTTCATGACGTTATATCGTATGACAACAAGTAGGTACACGTGTTTTTTGCGGGACTAAAAAACAAAAAAAAAAAAAAAATACCAGATAAATAAATACCAAACACGCCGTTTTATTGTAACATGATACAGAGCATGTTGTTGTGATGTGTCGTGTCAGTGTTAGTGCAGTCGTCGCAATGATGGTACATTTTGTAATATCATAATAATGTCCCAAATTTTGGTAAATCGCACTCGGAAATGTTTTTTAAAAATATAAATACTCGAGAGACACACGCGTCAACATACGTGTACATATTGTCATATTATTAAATTTATCTACTACGTGAATTATTTTTATATTCCGAGTAAAATAATATGACCGCCCGTTTAATGCGTCGGACGTCATTGTCCTATTCGATATTTCGATGACATAATTATAACGTGTACAGAGTGATTCGCCAAACATGCTCACCCCCAGTTGGTCCTCGAACTGTGTATCTATTAAAATTCTAATTTTTCAATCTTAAAGCATATATACTTTCATGTCTTTATTTTTCTATATCTAAATATTGTTTAAATCGTATTTGAAACTATTAGTTTCTGAGTTATTAACTGTATGTATATTATAGGTACTACGTATCATAATATTTCTCATGTTGATTTAATAATCATAGTGATCAATATTAATTAATTAATATTTTTTCTTTAAAAAAATTGTTTGAGTATAATTCAAGTAGCAATTTCTTCTTATACTTGTATACTAGGTAGTATTAGACTACATATAACATATTATATTTTATGTTTTATATTTAACCATTACCTCCATAGCTTCTAAACCTATTACCACGGCCTACTTATTCTTAGTTTATAAAGTTAATTATCACAGAAACAAATAGTTTGAATTTTTTTTATATACCTACATAAAGTTTCCGAAAAAATCAGCATATGTTACACTTAACAGTAAAAATGGAAGTTCTAATTGAAAAAAAGAATAGTTTGCAATAATCTCTCTATGAATGGTATAATAAATCGAAATTCTTCAAATATGGTCTTTAAATATACTTTTTTTATTTTTTATTTAAACTCTGTAATATACAATTAGTTTCGACAATTAGGCAATAGTGAGAAACATAAAGAGAACAATATAAAATTTTTTTAATTATATTTTACAAAAATAAATAGGATAAATATAAAATTAAATTAAAAAGCCTGTATGGTTAAAAAAAGATAATATATTAAGACAAGTATAATATTTTTTCGTTGATTTGAGAGGATATTTTTGGTATCAAAAGGAATATTGAAATATAGTCAAAAAGTCCGAAAATTGTGAAATTTAGTGAAACGTATAATTAATATAATATACTATTAAACAAAACAATTGGAATGAGCATTCATTATAAATCACCCTGTGCAATTCAATATATAATGTATAACGCGTGCAATCGACAATAATTCGTTGGTTATTTCTGCCGTTACGACAGATCGTTTGGTACATATTGATTACGTACACGACTCAATTAAACTCAATTTAATTGTAATAATATTATTATGTTGTCGTGTAGTGGCGTGATCACAGGAAAAGGAGGATTAGAGACTGTTAGGGGGACTCTTTGGCTTATTTTTGTCATATAAATTATATGATAAAGCAATGAAAGTATATTTACCTCGGTCTGAGAAAAGTCAAAAATACATACTCGTATCTCCCCCTTTCAAAAAAGCTAAACATGCAACTGTATGTTTTATTGGTATTATAATATTTTTCATAAAATATATACGTTTCATATTATGGACACAAGACGATAAAAAATATTCCAAAATATTAATTTTAGTGTGCATGTTTCGTTTTTAAAATTAGTTATTTATTTTGTAAACAATTTTTGAGACAGAAAAGTATTATGATCCAGTTTCACACAACGCATCTACATTAATATTAATTGAATATGATATTTGTGCGTTAATTGTCCAATAGTCTTTAGTAAAATATATCAAACCATAAGACAAAATATATACATAAATGTACGTGGATAAGCTGTTTGTAATAAGTTGAGCTTAATTTTAAAGTTTTTTTTTTTTTGAAAATTTTTTTTTTTTAAAACGATAAAGTTGTATTCTATTTTAAATGAAAAATATATTAATATTCTACTATCTTGCAATTCAGCATACGACTTTGAACTGTTTCCTAGTATTATATTAATATTGCAGTTCAGTTAGCGTCTATTAGTTTTTCATATAAATACAAATTATTATAATATCATAGTGAATTTAATTATTATTAATTGATAGCAAAATATAAGATCATTCAATTTTCGAATTATTACAATGGCATATACTTTTATTAGGTATTTGATTTTGTCAAATAAAAATACATTTCTAAATATTAAATTTTGTTAGAACATTATACGAATACTATTTACTCGTATTTCAAAACTCGTTAAGAATTTTATAATTTATTATGTTTTTGAATGAATCATTGTTATATATCTCAACGGTGGTCATGTCTTGGTCGAACATCCCGCCACTTGACTCCTTAAGAGTATTATAAGAAATATTTTTCATTTGAGTCTCTGGTGGAAACTATTTTTCATTTCTCTTGTCGCAAATATCGTTTATACTAAGATTATACAAACTAAGTTGTATGAAACATTTCGAAGATAATATAAAAGCGACGTGGGCACAAAATAAAAGGCAAAGCTCTTTGTTAAAATCATTCATCCACTCTATCCTGATATTTTAGTGGAAACAATAAAAATGTATACATATTATTGTGCCACGAGCTGCCTAAACCTACCCTTAATTCGTTGTATACATAAATTATATTTGTAACAGCCGGCTGCCACCAAAATATCGCACTACAACGGTGGTGGTGGTGGTAGTGGTGGTGGTGGTGGTGGTCCCTTATCGAGTTGACCGTTGTCATGTATGAAGTTTCACCCAAATTGCTGGACAGCAGTCTTAGAATAACTACGAGTGTAATACAACAGTGAATAAAATATGAGAAAGGCTTTTAAAAGGCAAATAAAGGTGTTGTTCGGAAATGACCTAAGACATTTCCGAGCCATATATAATTTATCAGACAATGTACAACGCATATATAAATTGTGGATGTTATTACTTGTTGGATGTATTGTGACTAATATTAGTGGTATTTACAGCATTCCAAAATAATGGTTAATCGAAAAAACTATGCACATGCCTAACCGAAAAAATTCAAACAAATTTAATTCAACAAAGTTTAATAGGCTTTTATCAACAATAATCACACACAATGTAGCCTATACCTATATCTACTTTATAAAAAATTTACAATTATTGGAATAATACAAATCATTTTTACCATTATTAAAATTATGCTACTGGTTTTTATTTATAATATCACACAAAATTGCATATTTATACCCCGAATTCGCTTTTTTGTTACTATTAATCATTTGACAATAAATAATTTTAATTTAAATTATAAGTTTTATTATTTAATTTATATTAACTAATTTATATTTTTAAAAAGAATCACGATTTGTATGTTTGTACTTCGTTTGTAACCCTCGATCGTCATCTTTCAACGATAAAATCAGTTATCTCAGTAGATATTTATATAAATTAAATAAAAAATCTCTCCGTCAACTTGCTGTTTTGCCAACCGTGAAGAATATTTTTAAGCCTTTGAATAAGTGGGCTTGGCTCACTGTTGCACATTTTATTATCCATATAGGAAGATAGATTTAGAAAATATTATCCTACTTACTTATTGTAATAGTTGAACCTTAACTCTTATTAATAGTCATGGTAAATGCAACAACAGTCAACATACGTAAAATTCGTTTTCGTTTTAATAGCGAAATGTGTTCTGAATGGAATGGCTTATTTTCACTCTAAGAATAATTATGTACATGTTTTCTGGATAAAGTCCCAATAGTAATCACTTTTTTGTAATTAACTGCGTTTATGATATGCATTCTTTTTTTTATTTATCAGACCTTTAACATCGTTTTAAGTACGCATATTCACATGACTGTCAACCACTTATGTACATCTAAAAATCTAAAAATTTAAATGAGAATTGATAAGGTTTGTGCACACGATATCAAAAAACTTAACAAACTATTTGCATTCCAACCGTAATATTTAATTGAATATAATGTGATGTACGACAAGTTAATTTCATTCCAACCAAACTTTTTTTTTAATTTATAATTTTAATTATAAGTTATAACGTATAAAACACCATTAGATTATCATAAAATAGTCTATATAAAAAAAAATTAAATGACAATATAAAACTTCGTAATTTGTATAGTTTATATTAAATAAAAATTACATTTTAGATTTTGAGTGGAGCAATAAATGTATTGATTTTACAATGACATGTTTTCTTTTTTTTTTTTGTATTTGTCTATCATCACCTTTCAGGACAATAAAAATGCTTCAATTTCTAGTTGGTATTTTAAGGGAGTTAAAGGTAAAACCAATTTTTAAAAAAAAAAAAAAAAAAATGAATAGATAACCGTAAATACTTTGAATTTTCACCAAATGTTGATATGACCATTTTCCATACACGATAAAATTTTCAAAATATAAATATAGATCTAGTTATAAATATTCTTCAATTGTGACTTATCAACAACAAAATATATACAAAAATTATTTAAAGAGTTGTCCAAAACTATAAAAGAGGCTAAATCGATCAAATTTAAAAATGTGTTATTTAATAGTAATCTAATTAAAACCTCTCGGTTCCTCACTATTATAGTGTTAAAACCATTAAACCAATAGATTCTATGTATGGTACACTATAAATTAAATAGTAATAAATTATCACTTACAACCAAAAATTATTATATTATATTCATTGTATCAACCATACAATAATTATGACATACTATCTTATGATTCATAAGAGAGAACAAGATTATTTTCATTGTACATTTATCAACAAAATAAATAATTTCACAAAATAATAATACCATCATATTATTTTGGTTTTAATCTCACGATACTTCCTTTTTTGTTTAACCAAATTTTGTTTTCCGGTAAATAAACATTTAATTTAGAGCAAAAAAAAATCCAAATAAGAGAAAAAATACATTAACAACTGAAAAGTTCTATCTGTGAAAAATGTTTGCTTCTTAACTGACATTTTTATATTATTATTTTTTTTTATATATAAGGTTCTGCTTAGACATACAAACAATTTCAAGATATAATGCAGAATACTATCTTAGTTTTAAGATTTGACAACCATTAAAACAGAAAAGTCATTCATTAAGAAATAAGGTATTACAATTTAAAGTTTAAAATAGCTTTCTAAAACAATTTGATAATTTGGTACAGAGCTGTCTGAGCCTTATATACATAATACAATAAAATAATATTCTATTAAATCTAAAATACTTTTTTTTAATAATAAACTTTTTAATTTACTCATCATATTTCTAGACTAGAAAGTATAATAAATCTACATTATAATTGGATAAAACTATTTTATATTATGAAACAAAATGTGAATTTATTGAAGAGTAAAAACACAACTCAATCGTCATAAAAAACAAAATATGGTTGAATGTTAACTGTCTTAAGCCATTAGAGTAAAAGAACTAAGAAGTATTGCCTTACTAAGGTCATAAAAACCATAAGATGTTCCATTAATCATTATAATTTTTTATTGTAAAACTTATAATATTCAATAAATGATAATATTCTTTTTTGTTTGTCCTGTGTAATCTTTGATAATGCACGTTATGTATACACTACACATCTAAATTGGTGTTTGTTAAAAGTAAAAACCTTTTAAATCCATATAATAAAACGGTGCACACTCTTTGCGTGACACCTAGGAAAACACGTTGTAGTCCGATTTCTATGCCTTTTATTTTTATACAAATTTATGGGATAAAAGGAGGCCGATGGACGGGACGAGACCTAAACAGGTAGTCCGGTAATCGACGATCTCATGGTGATTATAACAATAGTGAAGAGTAGTGAAGATATGTACAATATATTACTTGTTTACACAATTGAGTGAAGAACGCCAAGACAAGCCCAGAAAGTGACGTCTGTACAAGACTCTCGTCTAGAAAACGTGGCCTAGGCAGGCGCGCTCGGGAGGTCACTCTAGTCGGTTGCCTTGAAAAAGGTAATTTTGGTACGTCAATCGTCTATTCAACGGTGGAGTAACGGACTTTCAGTAAACATGAAAGCCGATGGTTAGGTATCCTTCGATCACGACTCCTTTTTACCGACAAATCAAGTCATTGTCAGGTCGACAATCCGCACTGCTACCTTGATGTCGACGCCGTGGAACAGATAGGCAACTCACAACACTTGGTATAGCGCACTCAAGAGTAAACGAGCAACGGGTGTAATTTCTTGGCAGAGTGACATGACCGGCTATACCGGATTTTTTCGATCACTGCGAAATATGTAGGCTCGAAATCGTATCTGGCTTTCGTCATCGTTTGGAATTTGTGGATTCAGACTGGCATTTCAAGCTTCGGTTGGTATGGTGTTAAGCTCACTTCGTCGAGCGCACCAATAAGTTCGGTCTGGCTACAGATCCGGCGCGTTCTTCAATTTCTTCGGCGTGTGTGTGTGTACTGGTTGTCAAAGGTTTGAAGATTGAAATTGATGTGAAGTACTGCGACCAAGTGTGCCCGTTTATAATATACTCATTTGGTCGTACTACTTCGTTGTTCACTGATCTTGGTTTATTGATTTGATGCTCCAACAGCATATTTTCCTTAAATATGGGCTCGACTGTTCACTATGTGTCATTTTTTATCGGTATATTCCCATATTATGCTAATGTAAAATAACACTTAGTAAGCCAATGCCACTATGGGTATCATGCAGCTTTCATTTAGTAAACAACTCACGACAGTTCAACCTTGTTTTTGTGGCTATAAAAAGAGCCTTTTTCGTTATGTCTGGGATTTTTCCGTTACAATTCTATATTTACTTAATAAATTCAAAGTTGATATTATCATGTATTGTACTACTGTGTATTCAAACATTTATAAACAAAATATCTTGAAATTGTATTGGTAAATGATCATATTTTTTATTGTAAATATATTATAGTTTCTAACCAATATAACTATTGTCCATTTGACATTTATTTGTATGCATAGCATAACAAACAAAATTAATAATGCATGTAGTCGAGTCTGGAAAACGAGTATATCTCAATGCATTTTGTTATCAAAATATTGTACCTTTTTTATGGTCCAAACGCGTCTACATTTTATCAATATTATTTTTAGCATAATATTCCAAGTGCGTCAACTGTGTACAAAAACTGAATTGTTTAAACAAACAAATTTTCTAAAAATGGTTATTTTCAAGTTAAAATTTCCTTCTGAACTAATCATTATTAAAATATTATTACAATATTAACTCTCTCTCAAATGCTAAAGTACGATTAAAAAGTTCTAAATACTGATTATATTAACAATTTTTAAAAATAACTAACCATTTGACCTATTGGGCAGCTTCGATAGTATGCACGCCATTCCCGGTTTATGTCCTGTTGTACCTTTATTCCGAATAAACAGGTTTTCAATGTGTAAAAACTACCAATTTACCATTTCTCTAGTTCTCTCTACCAAAACCAATCTTCGAAAAACACTCCAACAATTGAAGCAATATTATGTACTTATTTTATTTTAATTATTATAAAACGCATTGCGTCACACAATTTGTACACTTATGAAGTACAATTTATACACTTCTACTTATCTCAAAATTTAAATAAGCACACCTGAAAACTAAAGAAAAATGATCCCTTATCTAAAAGAAATCAAAGCATTATACCAACGTGGATTTATAAGATGAACCACCTAGTGAAAAAATGTGATACTATAATTTACTACTGTTATTTTCATGAATAGTATGAAATATCTGGTAGTAATAAATATATAGTACAAAATATATAACAGATTCATCATAGTATCACTCGGACAACGGACGCCAAATGCCAACAGCATACCCTACCAGGCCAGCATAAGCGTAAGGTGGTCAAATTTTTGAAGGTGGGTGTGTAGCCCTTTCAGGGGTAGACTTGTACCGACTCGTAAAGGGCACCTTCCACACCACCCAACCAGTGTACATCCGCAAATATACATCATAATATACAAATAACTTGTGATAATTTTATTATTTTCATTTCTAGTTCCTAAGACCTCAAACTATAATAATAACATATTCATCTAAGATTTTATTATAAGATTATATTTGTTTTTTTTTGAAAATTATAAAATTAAACGTCCATTTTCTTTAGAGTATATCTCTCAAATGTCATCTGAATTTATAGTACTTGATACATCTCTTTCAATATTTATAATAGCTAAAGACAAAAAACGATCTTGACTCATGGTGAAACGTATGTAAGTATTGATTCTTTGCATGGTCGAAAAAGACCGTTCACAAGACGCTAAAGAAATTGGTATACTTAAATCCATGTTCAATAGTTTATACAGATTAGGAAATATTTCAACATGAATGTATTTTTTATATAAACATATTCTATTTTTAGTTTCTGAATCCTCAACTTTTTTCCATACAGTTTTTAGCTACCATCATTTCCGCTTTAAGCGATGTTAAATCAATCTTCAGTAAATCCTAAAATAATATAATTACACATTATTCTTAAAAATTATAAACAAATTATATTTTATTTAATTATAAGTAGAGGATAATTAATATAAGGTCATATGGAAAATCCATTTATACCTACAAGTTTACCTATTAATTTATTTCTATATTAATCGAAACTATAAATATATACTCGTATTTATTAAAATATTAAAATAATTGGTCCATAGTCAATATCACCAAAATCTAAAATGACATTAATACCACATTTTACATTTTGTACATAAACATGTACAACCTTCTCATGTATAGGATTATTCACAGATTTATTATTTTCGCATTTACAGCATTCATAAGTATAGGAATAGGATCATCTACAGATTCATCGTCTTCAACATCTACAATTATGTTTGTAGTATTTTTGATGCCAAAGAAATGTTTACAGATTTTTTAGGTTTATCGAAAATACTAAATAAATTTTTGTTTTCCATTTTGGTGAACTGATTGAACTTATTGAACTGAAAACACTGAAACCCGATTTAAATGAAAAAAAAGTAGGATACACAGTACACCACAGACAAAAGAGCACTTGATGCGCGTCATGAAAACACCACAGAGTAAACCAATATTCAGTGCTAACTGCTAACACGTCCGGTCGTCCGCCAATCAATCACCAAAACATAATCGTATTATTCGTAATAGGTATTCGGTACATTTCGTTTCTAGTACGTGCACGTTGCGCTTATTTTATATTCTTATAATCTTAAGGCTATTGAATTTTACAACATAATAATAATAACAAAATAAAATAATGTATAGACAACGTATAGACCGATAAATAATAATTAGTAGTTTAATAAGATATGCACAATTTACCCTAAACGATATAATATCGACAGACAAAAATAACCTACAAAATGGCCTGACATTTTTTTTTTTTTGAGGGGGAGACTATTATTCGAACTAGGTAGCTAAGCCCCAAGTCCTCCCTAAATACGCCTATGCAGACCGGGCTCATTTGTAGTAAAAAATGCGTACCCCTATACATGAGTGGGAAGGTATTAGTTTGTTCTCCACCTTATAAATCCGCCTTGCACTATACCATACATCTTATCGACTACAAAAGATCTACAATATACTTACAACTAAACATCTCAAACAACAACATCTCTAACCAAAAACGGCAACAACCACTGTTATCCAACTCCAACACCAATCCTGAACATCGTCATCAACAGTCAGCCACTAAAAAATTGAAAACCCGACAAAATCACGTTCGTTTACAAATGTAATAGAGAGTCACCAATCATTCAAACACAATTCTATTCCTAAAATAGCAATACAATTTCACTTCTTAAATTACTTGATGAATTTTAATCCATTTAAATCTCCTTAAAATATATATAATATATATATATATATCCCTTTTTCAACAGTTCTCTCAACTCTCATAAAAACCTTCATGTCAAGAAATTCCTTCAATGGATGGTTTCTTCAATCAAGTCTTTGTCTCTATAAGATTAGTTACTTAAATGTATTAGATTTAATTTTACTTTATCTTATTTTATATTAACCCACACACATTACTTGTTTTTGTTATAAATAGCAATTTACAGATTGTACAATTCTTAATGAAAAGCAAAACAAAAAATGGCGACTATGCGGTGACAAAAAAACTTGAAGCATATTGAAAGATAATTATAGAACGATTATTACAATCTTTTTTACTTAAATGCATTCACACCTAAGCCGTATAAGACTAAATAGGAGACATTTGATAAATATTGTTTCATGACGCACTTTGGAGTTGACCTGAAAAATAAATTAAATTGATCAAGATAATATAAATTGTACATTTTAATTATTATGAATGGTACCATTAATAAAGTAAGTAAAATATAGACTATAGGTACTTATAGAAGAAAAAGGTAAATTAAATGTATTTACATACTTTTGTATGGACACATAAATTACCAGAAGTTTATCGTGTAATATAATATTCTACGACTATTATAACAATATTGATTTTTAGGACAAATAGCACGTTTTATTGTATCATAAACAAAAAAGTCAAGCATATTGTCTAAAATGTGTTACTAGTTTTAATCCTTTGTTTTTTTAACAGTTATTTATGTAACGCATTATTATATGCCATGATGACGCTACACTTACACCAAACCCTAAACAAAAACAAAAAAATTCTTATTTTTTTAAAATTAAAAATCTTATTAACAAAATATGATTTAATTATAGTTATAATTTTATCTATTGTAAATACTGTAACTAATCGTAATCTATTATTAAGTAATCGTAAATAATGGTCTTTGCAGCCGATTTGTTTAAAACACCAAGACAAAAAAAATAAATTTCTTTTCGTTTGATCTCATATATTTTCCGTCACAAACCTTTTTATATATGTACGTAAAAAAATTTTAAATCTTAAAAATCGCATAATTATAAAAAGAAACAAGAAAATATGTAGTAATTTGCAAAAATAAAATCAAGTAGAAGTATTAACTTATGTATGAATAAAAAAACAAAATTAAGTGGGGAAGACACTGTTGCATTGTTACTAAAAACCAAATATGTGTCAAAACTACCTCACTATTTATTAGGTCACTTTTAAGTATGTGATAAATTTGAATTCAATGATTGATAAAATAATTTTAAACAATAAACGACTCTGAGAAAATACGGTCTATCAGATTATATTTCTAAGAGTAATTTTTTTCTATTAAAAATAAGTAACATATAAAATCTATAATCTTTTTTCATACAATACCTAAATAAATTAAGTAAACTTTTTTTAAATAATATTTTAAATTGTGTGGTAGGCAACTTTAACAATATTTTATAAAAAAAAAAACAAACACAAATATACATGAGGAGGGAGGCTTGTTGGTCTTTTTTTTTAGAAATTAGGATTAAAAAGATACCAGACAGGAAGATTGCCTGGTAGAGATTCTCTGAAAATAGTAGATTTGTATATTTAATTTGTTTCAAAATGTTGTGTAGTAATTTTTAGCCATAAAAGAAACTGTTTTGATGAAAGTTCAATTTATTTATATTTCAAAGAAACGTACAAAATCATAAATAGTTACCTTCAACATAAATTATAATTTATAACTAATAATGTTTTCATCAAATTAAATTGAAATTATTTTTAAAAAATGTATGGAACCAAGCTGTCATTTTTAATCAAATCTTGACCAATTCTTTATTCATTGAATCTGGTTTTTCAACATTGACAATAAAAGCATAATTAAATTAAAAATAAATTTACTCCATTAATGGATTTGATTGAAACAAGACTGGTTTTTTTTTCCCAATTCAGCACATATTACACAACTTAAGCCAGTAAGTAAAAAATGGAAGTATTTAACTACGGCGTATTAGGTGAAACAAAATAAGACAACAAAAATTTAATGATATTATACTCTGTTAGTAAAACTAGCTATGACTATATTATAAAGTATCCTTTTGAGTCAATCGTTACATTAACGTTTACATGCAGTTGGTCATTAAATATATTTTAAATGTATATAGGTACAATAATAACCAAGAGACCGTTTAATATATGCGATTGAACCAAGAATAATAATATTGATACTAGTATAACACGATCGTGTACTTGCAAAATGCAGACGTACAAAATTAAATACATCAGACACGTCACACGTTATCTAGCTTAGCAGTTCTACCAGAGATCCTCGTGATGGTGGCTTTGGAAATAAATGTATTGAAATGGTAACTAAATGTCTATTTTAACATCGATATGAATACGTATAATTGTACGAGTAAAAATGTGTGTGTGTGTAGATGCGATTGACGTGAATGTGCTGAACGGTTCTGGTACATCCGAACACTCTGTCGTTTGGGCTTCCTTTTATATGGTTTTCCCATTCTGCTTTTCATAGGAACTTGTAGTTGTTGCTGTCGCTCTCGCAGCTGCGGTACTTTCGGCGCGATTCCAAGAATTGAGATGTCAATCCTAATCCTAATATTAATGTAGTCAGGCCGTAGTCAGTGCCTACATACAGCGTTTTTAGGAATTGCAAAGTGGATCTCCCTAGATAATTTATTATTCATATATGTGACATTTAAAATTACAACAGGTAGAGCTAGTTATTTAGCTCGGTCATTCGAAATGACCTTTAAGCGCATTCCTACATTTAATACAATATAATGTCGGTATAGCTTCTGGTAGTCATAACCCGTAACAGTACGATGCTACGCGAAAGGCCGAACGGAGATTAAATAAATGAATATTTTTAATTGTGTTTGAAACAGTTAATAAATAAATATTAATAAATCGAAAATAATGTCGCTTATGATAATATTAATCTTTACAATGTACAATTCCTATACAACCTTAACTAATAACGAAAAAGAATCTTTGATAGAATTATTGTGCGATAAAATATTGAAAAAAGAATTTAATACATTGGAATTGAATGTGTTTTGGATAAAAATTATAAACGAATATCCTAAAGCGTTGTTATTTGTATTATCATTTAAAACTACTCATCTAATATCTTTGTGAAATTGGTTTCTCTTCAATGCCCGTAGTGTTCAGAACCCCTGTTTTTAATTATTAATGCTTACATAGTATATGCCGACCGCCGTCGCGAAAATATGTTTAACGATGCGATGTCAGTCGAGTGTTACACATCGGATTTATAATGCGTTTAATAATACATTCATTAATTTAAGTATATATAATGATTCTGTTGTAAACCGTCTCACCTTAATAAACTAATTAGTAACTCAACCAACTTGCGTTGATTCCTGAATGAACCCAACCTACCAACTTCCCTTAACCGTCTTATGGAAGAAACCAATCAACGGCCAGCTCAATTTAAAGTTTACCGTATGAACTGGGTAAGTCATAACAGTAGTTAAAAAACGAGTATCGAAATAAATTGAAATTCGATTCCAATTTGCACTTAAAATTAAGTACTATAAAACCAGATATTTCATCACTTATGTCAAACTTACAAATTTATGCATTGAAAATGTATTACTTATTTATTTGATATTTATAAAATTTGTTTATTTATATATATTTTATTCAAAAAAGGTCGGCAAATGGTTACCACCTGCTCTACAATATGTGTCAAGAAGTGGATCACTTACGTGGATATATTAAATTTGAATTCAATGATATAAATCATTGTATACGAAAAACGATTATGAACGAAGACGGTCTGTCAACCTACATAACTAAGTGTATTCTATGATATTATTACTATTAAAACAATTCATATCAATTCATATTAATAATACAGTAAGTTAAATTAATTTTGCAAAAAATATTGCATTAGAAAATATAATAATATATTTTAAAAGTTTCAAGCACCTACGAAAAATATTTTTAAATTACAACGAAATAACTAACATTGTTATTCTTCATTTAAATATCTAATTTTATCCAAATTTAAACTTAAAATGTTTTTAAAAATTATTTTTTAATATATTTTTTTGATTTTTAGGTTATGCTATAAAATATTTATCGAAAATCTTGTTTTAAATTTTCAATCCTTAGTTGTAAAAATTAAGCATTTTATAAATTATTAACCACAAAATAATTTAAAAATGTTCGATATTTTGATGTCCATATTTTAACTTAAATGTTAATTGTTTAATTGTATAAATGTTAAAATAAAATTAATAATCTAAACATTTTGTAAAAATTTCAAACTTCAATTATTCTTCTTTGAATTACATCAAAATAAGAAAATCGTTCCCGGAGAAAACGGGTGAATATCCAATGTTTAATTTAAATGCTCATAAAAAATACTTTAACTATCTTGTAATTTTTTTTTTTTATAAAAGTAAAAAAACTTATAAAGATCCTTGTGTTAAATTTTCAAATCTTAGATATTAATTTCCTAATCAAAAAGAAGCTGTAAAATTTCGTGATTTTTACGTATTATCTCAAAATTTTAACTTTAGATGCTTATAAAAAACAATTAGAGACTTAAGCTCAACATTTTTTTTTTAATTTTCACTTATAACAAGTTATAAAGAATATTGTATTATATTTTCAAGTTTTTTAACCGATTGAAAAAAATTTTACTGCTAATAATAAAATAAAAATATAAAAACCTAAGAAATTTTTTATGTTTATAAAGAGTTCAAAAAGAGTCAAAATATTATGAAAATTTTATGATGTAGACAAAATACTAATATAAAAATTTGGCGAAAATTTCATGTATTTACGGTCATTATTTCTTTTGTTACATTAAAAATAAAAATAAATTTTGATTAAAAATTGGCTTCGCAAAAAAATTCTCGTTTTTCCATAATTTTTATTTTTGTTCTTTCCGGCGCATTTGGTAACTATTGGGAATTTTATACTTTTGACCCCCTAACTAGATTCATTTTCCTATCAAAAAAAATGCTGATGAAGAAAATCAGAGTACTTTTACTGCCCTAAACAGTGATGACAAACACAAAAAAAACATACAACATTCTAAAATCAATATATTTATCATTCGACCTAAACATTCATCGCTCCGTTCAGAATCTAAAACTAATAAATTTTTTTTGATAAATAAAAAATAGTTATATTGTAGTATTTTACTGCCTTATTATTTGAAAGAAATATATTACAATTTTAGATAGTTCTATTTTTAGTCAAAAGTGATACGCAACAGATTAATAGTATACATGACTGGTACTCAAAAAAAAGTTTGAAAAACGCTGATCTAGCTTATTCATTATCATGCAATTGTATAATATTTTCTTTACGATACTCTCAATCTTAAAATATTACATTTAAAAAAGAAAATAACCGTTTCACTTTATTTTAAATTTTATATTTTTATAAATATAATATACAATTAATCTTCATTCTCAGTTTTCATTATCTACCTTGTGCGTCGTAGATTCTACGATGATATTATAACGTTTAAAATTGTAATAATGCTAACATAATATTGTATAAACCTTTTCAGTGTTATAAATGACATGTCAGTTACAAAATAGGTTACCCAAATGTCAAAACAACGGAAATTTAACATAAAATAAAAAATAAAATATCAGCAGGTTGGTAATATAAGAATCGTAAATTATCTTTGTTTGCAATTTAATTTAAAAATAATGGAAATCCTTTTAAAGTTTACCGAAGAACATATTGGTCCAATTTCCGATCGACTGAATATTTTATATGAAGATTTAATAATTTATGCTATGGAAAGTTATTGTGATCACAAACAAACTTATAAATACGTTATTATAAAAACAATTGCTTCCGTGCTACGTTTAGAATGTAAAATAGCAGTCTCAGTTTGTCTTATGAAGCTTATAATAATCTTAAATATTCATCGGAAATCTAACTCTAATAACTCATATGATCTTTGTTTTATCTTTTAAGTTGTAGACTAATAAATATTTTAATAGAAAAACCGTTGGTACTAATAATAGAAAAAAAAATCCAGGGAATTAATTTTGCTTTATAGTAGGTTACTACATTTTTGAGTGGACGTTATCAATGGTTGGCCAACGTAATGGATATGTCAAATTTGAATTCACTGAGAAATCATTTTATATTGATAAAAAAAGAGTCTAAGCTGATGCAGAAAATTAGAAAATATTAATATATGTAATAAAAAAAAAAGTGTCAATATATAAATTTATACAAATAATATTTTTTTAAAAATAAAGCGTCAACATTTAAATTTAAATGTCTATAAAAAATTGTGCTTATTTTATTTTCTAATTCTTTTAAAAATAAGTAGGTAGTACTTTTCTACTTTCAATACTATTTAGATTATATTTGATTTAAGAAACTACCCCCAAAGTTAGAGATTAAAGCATTTTTTTTTGCTATAAAAATTCTTTACAGAAACAAAAAAATTTGTCATTTAAATACACACACACACATCATTGCAAAATTAGTACATTTATCGCACCCCTTAGAATCAAAAATGAATGTATATTGGAAAAAATAAAAGAAATTAAAAATCAATGCTTTGATCCTAGTTTTTAGAAAGATACTTTTTTAATAAACTCTAATACCTACCCCACGTGATCAAAATGTAAATATTTGATCTGATTGTGGTTCAATAGCTTAGAATCGCTTTTTGATATGCAAATTAAGTAGGCATGCTAAATTTTCGAATAAAACTTTGTACACTATACACATATGAGTATATATATATATAACTAGGGTTTTCTCTTTTTAAAAATTTAGTCAAAATGAAACCCTAACTTAAAATTTTTATAAATCCTTAAAACTAGTTTTAAAATAAATGTGTTACGATGCTGTTTTATATGTGTATTAAAATGTATAACACAGGCAATCAATTGCTCTAAAATTGTAGTTGTTAAGATTTTAACTTCAAATGCGTATAATAAATAATCAGACTGAAATTAGGTGTGTTACATTTATGGTATAATATTACGATTGAAATCAGCAATGCATTGAATAACTATTTTTATCGGAGCTTGGTTAAAACCAAATTTACTTAAATATCTTTTATTCCTTTTTGTAGTTTTTCTTACGCATAATAAAAAAGCCGATAAACCAATACATGGAATCGACAACCATCAAAAAATATCAACAAGCTTGCAAAAAATAAAATTTATCATGTTTAAAAATCATGAATCAAAACGACCAATATTTTATCTCTAAATTTGTATGTACACCACTTTTAAATGTATTATGTATACAGTTCCGTGATTTTAACATGTTGTTATATTTATTTTATTCTAATCCTAATACTCACGTTTTTAATGCAAATTATCTTAGTAAAAACATAAAACAAAACCTAGTGATCACGTCTAACTGCGACACATTGCACACACATACTTGTGTGTTTATATTTCACTTCACGTGTGATCTTCCATCATTTATAATATTATATTAACATAGTAATGCGCTTTACATAATACTTACGCTTTACATAATAACTTTTCAAGATTTTGTTTTTTTTTTCTTCAAGATCAATTTACGTGGATATAATTTAATTTTATATGTTTGAAAAATTACCTACTAGTTTTATCAATGTCTCTGCAATGTTGTAAAAGAAATAATAACTATTGTTACTTCGGACAATAATATATTATGGAAATCTCAACTTATCAAACGTCCTGTGAACACAAAAGGATGTACGAACACTGTTGCTTCCTGAACAACAGCTTCGAGTTATACGTCCAATATTTATGTCACTTTCTCTTATATCATTGATGTCAATAGTAATCGATTTATCGTTTTTGTACCTACCAAATTCTATCTCTTAATTAAAATTATAATAGTTCATATTGGTCATAAAAAATATTTGCTAATATTATACAAATTTAATATTACAACTACACGATCAAGCCACATAGTAATCAAATTAATGTTCAACATTTGTTTACATATTTTAATTTTTTTTTTTTAATTATATATATAATATAGTAATGAATATTAAATGTATGGTCAACCGCTTGTATTTCAACACTTGAATCATCGGTATTAAAAAATGTTGCGATTATAAATCTAAAAAATATACAATAATAAACATATTTTGTTATACAATTTTGTCAATAAAAAAAAAAACTTAACATATTAACTTAAGTAAAAACAGATCATGTCAATATTAGTCGCACGTATAACATGTCTTCGAAGTAAGCATGGTTAAAATCACACTTAATATTATATTTTCTTCAACTAATTTACCCAACAAGCAAGTCTCCTATAATTTTTCAGAAAGTACGTACGTAGCGGATTACTTAGGTATTAATGAGACAAGGTTATGGTAACCATGGTCACCATGTACGAATCAATCTGTTTCCTAATGGATAAATTTCAATGGTTTTGTGATAATATATCTTGCACAAAATCAAAACATATTATGATATTACTACGATTACTACTTAACAGTGCAAGTTATACTAACAATCAAACATATACTAACAGGGTGCTATGAATACATCAACGGCCTCATAAAATACAATATTTCACCTAACATGGATGAAGCATTAGGATCAGACACCAAAAACATCACAAGTATGATAACCTCATTAAGAAAAACCGACTTATATAATAAAATTTAGCAAACATAGTTGTATAATAATATTACTGTATGCATTGTATATATTTAATTAACTTTACTATGAATTTACGTTTAGTAATTATAATGATTGTTAACTTTATATATATATAGTCAACTGCATATTAAGCACTATGATTTAAAACCAAAAACTAACAACCTTTGTTTTTGATGTTATTTTTTTCAGTTCAATAAAAATAAAATAACAATAATACTTTACCTATCGCCAATCAACAATTTATTGTTCTCTGTAGTGTAATAAATAATATTGTCAGTAATAACAAATAAATACTTGATTAAAATCTAAAACAAATAAAATGTATAAATATTACAAATCATACTGGGTAGGTATTTCAAACTTTAAAACAAACAAATTCGAAATATATAAGTATTATAAATAATATCAAAACATTTAACATTAAATATCATACATAATCACAATAATAAAACAATATATTGTACGAAAAATGTTCGTTTAAATTATTCTCGAACGTTTATACAGAAAAAAAATAGTCTAATAATATAGTGGAAAATACGAACATTGTATACTTGAATTATTCTTCTAAATGCATATTTTGTAAACATAATGTAGTGCATAATTACACGATAACTAACTTAACCATACTCAGTTTACTTATTCGTATTGCAACCATACTCAGTGCACGCTTACGATTCTCTCAGCTGTGTAGTACATTTTCATTAATTAAGTCACTGTACCGGATGTGTTAAATTCGAATTCAATGAAAAATCATTGTATAATATATTAGACGCAAAACGATTCTGACCGGCAATTATGTGTCAGCCTCTGTCCTATAGATATTTTATATTTTTTTCTATAACTTATAGTAATTAATTTTTCTATTAGTTAAACGGAATGTTGAAATAATATTTCCAACAACTTTGCAAATATCATATACCTAACAGTATAATATTACAATATTATATCGTATATTATTGTTATTAAAACTTGTAAACCATTACCACAAATAACGATGAAAATAGGTTCTAGGTATAGCTTAAAATATTAGTCTAAATATTTTGAAGAATTCATTGTGTATAAAAAATAGAAAAACGTATGGGGGGAAATTCTAAGACCCTATATGATTAATATTCTTTTGAATCACATCAATAACTAAATCTTTTTTTTTAATATCGAATTTTACCAAAATAATTAATTCAAATGTCAATAAACAAAAATTGTACTGATGCATTTTAGATATCTTTTAAATACTGTAATAAATTCTAGCGAAACATGTGTTATTTATTAAAGCTTTTTAATACAAAAAAACATTTTTATCAACATTTATAGAAAAAAACTAAAAAGTTAAAAATGTCAAACATTTATAAATAGCTCAAAATATTTTGAAAATTGTAAAAATCTATAAAATGATTATATAAATATTTAATGAAAATTTCAAATATCTACAGTTAATTTTTGAATTATAATAAAATATTAAAATCGATTTTGTCCAAAATATATTATATATTACTATATATAATATAACTATTCCCTTCTTATTTTAAAATTAAAAACACTAATATGTCAACTACTCCTAAAAGTAATGACAGATACATCTAACACATACACACACACACACAAACACATAATTGTTATACCAATAAATTCATCTCTACGCTTGGAATCTTTATGATATTATTATGTATTGACATGTTTTTTAAAGTTCATTTTAAAAGCAAACCATGTTACACATATCTTATTTTATCTAAATTCTTTATTCATTTTAATACAAACTAATGGCCTATAACTAGCAAAATACAATATTGTATTTTCAGGTAGCTATAAATCATTTTCAAGGAAAGAAAATCAGTCTAAAATGAAATATGTAAGCACTTAAATTGAAAATCGTTTTTATCAATCATTGTTGACAATTGAATATTGTAATAAAGTATTGCTGCTAACAATCGTATTTCGAGTTGTGTCAAAATTTGAAATATTATATTTACGTATAAAAATGTGGGATGGATGTATCATCATCATTGTATTTATTCAATTTCAGATAACACACATAACGTTGTTTTTTTTCTATTTTTTTTTTATTATTATTATTATTATATAACAAATATTAATTAATATTATTTAATATCCATTCTTCATATTCAAAATATTTTAATTCCCAAACAAAAATGATTATGCAGGTTTTTAAAAATCAAATCTATTGTATAATTTATTATAAGTTTAAAACACAAAAATAAACAGTATACAAAAACAATTTTTAAAAATTATAATAATATACCATAGGCCTTTATTAATAATTAAAATAGTAAAATTTAATCCATAAAATTTACAATCTGTAGTACTCTTCATCAAATATAGCTTAGATATTTACGTATTATACATTTTCTTTTATAACTATTATTTTTAATAATAATAGATTTGCAAACAAACGATAACATTTTTATCAATAACAACAAGCATGCTAAGTTTGCTCACCTCCTATAGGCAAAGCTTGAGTTAGAGGTAAGAAGTTTATAAATTAGCCAGGAAACAATAAAACTTACAGAATAATAAAATAATATATATGATTAAAATAATAGTAATAACAACGATAACGTTTTTTTTCTTTTAGAATTTCTGTTTTATTTTAATTAAGCATTTATTTTTTGTAAAAGTGGATATAAAATAATATATTTCTCAAATATTTCTTAAAATAAAAGAAGAAGGCATGGAAATATCGCTCTACTTTACTACAGTAGTCAGGGGGTGTCGAGTGGGTTACTGTCGTGAATGTGTTAAACTTGAATTTAATGATTTGGAATCATTGTATACAAAAAACGATTCTGAACATAGACGGTCTGCCAGCCTACATTACTAAGTATCTTTTGTGATATTATTGCTATTGAAGTAATTTGTTTCATTATTAGTAATACAGCAATAGGTTGAATTAATTTTTGCGGAAAACATTATACTTGAAAATGTCATTGTGTGTATAAAACAAAATAATATACTTTAAAAGTTTCTAGTACCCACAAATAATATTTTTAAATTACCCTCAAATAACTAACATGGTTATTCTTGGTCTAATAAATAATTTCGTTCAAAGTGAACTAAAAAAAAAAACGATGTTAATATGCTTTTAGATTTTTTGGTTACTATATTATTTGTAGACCTCATGTGAAATCTTGTTTTAAATTTTCAATCTTTAACCATAAACATTGAACATTTTCTAAATATTTAACTACAAAATAATTTGTAAATCTTCGTGTTAACGAACCTTGCATTAAAGTCATTATCAAGTATTTTTACCCAGCGAAAAGAATTTAATTGTCAACAAAAAAAAAGTAATAAAATCGAAAACTTTTTATGCCAATAAATAGCTCAAAAAAAGTCATATATTTTTATGGTGTATAGAAAATGCTAATATAAATATTCGGTGAAAATTTCATGTATCTAATATTAGTTTTTCAATATTTTTTTTTGTTGTTCCTGACAATTTTAAAATCTATTGGAAATTTTTAATTTTGACCTCTCGAATGTATTAACTAGTTTCACTTTTATACATGAAATGTTACTAAATTTGAAAATCGACATATTATTTAGTTATTAGTGTATTGTTACTGCTTATCAAGTACACAGACATAAAAAAAAACAAATTACTGTGAAATCAATAAATTTATTGCTCTGTTCAAAATTTAAAATTATTCTTTATGTATTTTTTTTTAAGTTATTTATTTTATTACTATATTTTTTTAATAATAAATTAAAAAATATACATATAATAATATTCATATTATGTTTATAATATAAATTCTATGTAAATAAATTCAATTTTTAAATATCATCAAAATAACCTTAATTAATTCTTAATTTTAAAAATTAAGTATACTAAGGGTCACTGAAACACTATATGGACAATTAAAAATTGTATTTGAATAAAAAACATGTAACAACTTTATTGATAGAATCCACCCATTGTTGACGCTACTGATCTATAAAAATAACAATAAATCAATAAATTTATGCTATTTCACACGGCGACTTGTATAGGCAATTTCACTACACGGAAAATTGCTTTAATCTTATTAGTTTCTTTATTTGTTATTAAATTGTATCTTTTAAAATTATAGTAAACACAGTATGTCTGAAAAATTCCCGAACTAAATTTAGTTAGAGAATATAAATAGCGTTATCGCTCGTACAACTAATACATCATATAGTACAAAGTCTATCGAATATGTGTATGAAATATTGGCATGTTTGTTCACTCCAGTCTCGAGTTATATTCCAAAGTGTACGGTGTGATTGTAGTACATTATACAAGCTTGCAACATGGAACAAAGAAGCGCAATAAAATTTTGTGTTTGACTTCAAAAATCGTTTACAGAAACTTATTCTATGACACAGCAAGCATTCAGTGATGAAGCTACATCTCACACTACTACTTATATTTGGTGGAGCGATTTAAAAATTGTCGAGAATCTTTGGATGACGACGAACAAAGTGAAAGGCCATCAACAGCTGTTCAAGACGAAAATACTTTGAAAGTGCGTGCGCTGTTGCTCGAACAACCTCATCTTACCCTTCGGATCATAGCAGAAAAGCTTAACATTGGTAAAGATGCAGTACGTACAATTTTAACAGAAAAAATGAACCGTCGAAAAATTTGTTCACGTTTTGTTTTACATTTTTTGACCGTTGAATAAAAACAAAAGTGTCTTCTTGCAGCCGAGATTTCATTGAAACTGCCGACAGCGATTCAAATTTTTTAAAAACAATTTTAACGGGTGATGAAAGTTGGTGTTTCATGTATGACCCTTAAACCAAACGGCAATCTTCAGCGTGGTTAAGTCCGGGAGCCCAAAGACCAACGAAAGTGAAGCAGCAAAAATCAAAAATCAAAACAATGTTAATTGCATTTTTCGATTCAAAGGGTCTGATTCACCGTGAATTTGCTCCAAATGGACAGACGGTGAATGCTAAATTTTATTTAGAAGTGATGAAGCACCTGATGCATCGTATTCGTCGAATCCGACCCGAATACCGCCTTCCAGGCAGTTAGACCCTTTTGCATAAAAATGCTCTAGCTCACACAGTGACACTTTTAACACGTTTTTACGCAGAAAATAAAATCACCGTCCTCTCTCATCCACCCTATTCGCCAGATTTTGCTCCTGCAGATTATTTTTTATTTCCAAAGCTCAAGTTGAAGATGAAAAAGATCACTTTCTTGACGACATTCCTGCAATTCAAAGAGCTTATACAAAGCAATTAAAGGCAGTTCCGCAAAATGAGTTCTCCAGAGCGTTTGAACAGCTTTACCGACGATATAACGAGTGTATAACTAGACAAGGACTATATGTAGAGGATTGATGTAAATAAATTCGTTTATTTTTAAATATCTGTTTTTATTAACTTTGGTTCGAGAATTTTTCAGACACACTGTATATAATTCTATAATAATAATAATAATATATTATAGTTAATATTATATCAAAACATTTTATTCACAAACACATATTAAAAATTATGACTTATTAGTTTAAATTTGAAAATAAACTAATCTTATGATTTATTTATTCTTATTATATATATTATAATTTATAATATACTAGAATTATAGGTATGTATGGCAAATACAATGAAAAACTTTTTTGAACGGTAATATTTATGGGCCCAGTGTATTTTATTAAATAAAACAATATATCATATCATTTAAAATATTTAAAACTATCAAACCGTCTCTGATCCATTTTAAACACGAAATATAAATTACAAATAATTATGCTTTAGTGATATTAGTTTTATAATTCTGTAAAGTAAAAATAATGATTTAATATAAATAAATAAGTACATTTAATTATTCACGATGTTATGATATTACCTTATGTCTTATTACAAAATGTAAACAATCCATATAACAATTCATAAATGCATACAAAATATTCTATCGGTAAAAATATGAATTTGTTTATGAATTTTAATTAATTTATAAACAAATACTAAAAGTATGGCATTACAAAATATTTAACGTATAATATTAAATGTAAGTACCATACAATTTATTTAAAATAATCAACACATACAACGCTGTATTATTATCAACAATATTGTAAACAATATTTTTTTTTATCTTTGTGTGATTTTAAACAACTATTGTTGTGATTAGATTACACTCATTATAGTATAACATGTTAACACGTTCATGACCACTAAACCCATCCGCGAATACGTCATGACAATGTAATCCAGATCTTGCTAATCTTGTCATCTCTAAATCCATTTTAAATATAAATTTGACGAAGTACAATAAAAATATAAACGTAAGCTTGAAGTTATATTTTACAAGAAAAAATGCATTCACGGTTGGTTCACTTCGCCGTATGATTATTTAATTATTATTTTACCCCAAACTGTCCAGTTTGTGTACAATGTAACATAATGCATACCTTATAATAATTTTATTGTTTTATAAATAATACTTTTGTTCTACATTTTAATT
This sequence comes from Pentalonia nigronervosa, assembly GCA_014851325.1. Classification (NCBI taxonomy): domain Eukaryota; kingdom Metazoa; phylum Arthropoda; class Insecta; order Hemiptera; family Aphididae; genus Pentalonia; species Pentalonia nigronervosa. The sequence goes on along the minus strand of JACXSJ010000677.1, from coordinate 53,428 downwards.
ATTTCCTCTTAATGTATATATTATGTACAGACATATAAAATATCGTCCGTATGGCTTTCTTGCTTGTGTAAATCCACATTGTTATGAAGTGGTTTTTAAATTTTTTTTACACTTATTCATATTATATTTAAATCTAGAAGATGCAGTTAAACGAGTTGACAATATTTGTTATATTATGATTCCATCGATTAATCGAATGAAAAAGTGTCTTATGAAACGGGCAAAGATTGGTATGTGTTCTTCAAGTCACACCGATAAAATAATAACTTCATCAAATAATCTGATAATCTGGATAATATTATAGTTGAAGATAATAATTCGTTGAATGATGTAAGTAAATGAACGTTCATTGATCATGAAAGTGTACATGTATTATGTTTGTTAACGTTATACGGTGAGAAATGATCGAAGTTCACACCCTGCGATGCAGTTTGAGTGTTTAATAGCTATTCAAATAAAACAAACGTTTCGATAAAACTTTTAAATTGATCAAGTTTTTAACGATACTAAAATACACTACCTGGTAAGAGCTATAATATTTGATTAAGGTAGGAACTTAGGTGAAGGTAGAACACTGTATTTCTTTCAACATATATCAATTTTAAAGACCGCCTCTTGCGTCGTGAAAATAGATATGGCACGCGCCAAAAATGCTTTGCCAATGGGAAAAAAATCGTATGTGTGCGATTTACAAACATTTACGTTTAACACTCCAACGTGAATAAGTAAGTATTTTTATTCAAAGATAAAAATGAAATTTTTAGATCAAACACAATAATAATGGTTAAATAATTCAAACACTTGACGAAACGTTCTCTAAAATTTTAAACTAAACAAAAGAGAACCTCGTAATTAATTATATACCTACATTTAAATGGGTTGATTATTCATATATAATTACTAACATAATGTCCATTAGTCGACTTTAAATAATTTCAAATAGAATTCTAGTATTTCACAGTGATGCATAATTATATTAATATTTAATATATATTCTGTGCTATTATTATTATTATTAAATTTAACTTGTTAAAAGCTGACCGTATATCTTAGATAGAAAATGTCAAATAAGATACTAAAAATATCAAATATTTACACAACGACAGCAGAATTACTAAAATACATACATTTTGTTTTCAAAAACCTATTCAAGCCAAATGTCAACTTAAACATTGTCATGTATAGTTTTGATTAATGTTATAACAAAAAAAGTTATCAAACACGTATAGTATTAAAGTCACAATCTACGCCGACGGCAAAATAAACTTCTTGAATAAGTATGTGTTAAACACGGCTGCAAAACTACTCCAAACATGAAACTAGTTAATGCTTTTCTAAAATATTCCTGAATCTGATACACACTAATTGAGCTATAAAATAACTATAAGCACTAAAGATGCTTTTTAGCTAAAGTTTTCTATAAAACTAAATATGATACATTTGGTCCTTTTAATCCCAAATTTAAGTAGTTTAGTTATTCTAAACTACTTAAATATTCTAAATTAGGATTCTCGTTGCTGTACTAATATAATAATATAGTAATAAAATGTACATGCCTGTTACATCCATCCGTCATAATCGACTTGTGTGAACAATAAAATTGGTAGTTTTTTTTAAATTAATTTTTTGGCTAAACTCTTAATTCTTAAAGGTACTATTGTCCTATAGATATAGTTATAATTGATAACTAGTTTTACATTAACTCAATGTTTAACTAGTATAACATACATCCAACATAATATTACTTGATAAATCGGTCATTAATTATCTATAATAGGTAATGTAGTAATTAATTTGTTTATTTGAAAGTATGATTTGGATTATGCAAAGTAACATAGTAAATATAATTGGTTATTATAATCCCTTTTACAGTTAAGACTCTTGAATAAAACATTTTTTGAAATTAAAACACGGAAAATCTCCAAAAATTATACTTATTTTCACTTTTTTACAATATATTATATTATGCCTATAAGGATATAGGTAAATGAAAAACTTAAAAAGTATAATATGAATTAATTTGAACAATATTTATTTAGCTTGCATATTATGTGTTTTTGTTGTTTTTAGCTTAAACTAAAAATATTAAGAAATATAAATGTTGAAAATTTGAAACTGTACCTAATCCATATGAATTTGATATAAAATAAAAATTAACTAAATTATAAACGATAATATTGCGTATTACAGAATTATTAGTAATTACATAATTTTTGAGAAAAATTAATAAATTAACAATAATATTGATCAATTAATATGTATTTGTAAATCAATTATTGCCAAGTTTGATTAAATTTAGTCTATATTCAATCTATTTTAGTTTTTATTTAATTAACTTAGTTCATAGTTATTAATATTTTTTATTGTTTTTTCATTGCTCTATCTTTTATATCGTCTTCTTGAGCTGCTTTTGGATCCATTTTCATTTTAAGATTCTTTATTTTATTCAAATATTTGGATGCTGTAATGTAAATATAAATGTATTAGAACAAATTGACCGATATAAAATTAAAAACTGGAATTCACTAGAATAATAATTTAAACAAATAAAAAGTTATTAAGCAATTCAATTATACAGTTTTAAAAATATATGGAAGTTATTTAAAGATGGTTTAGATAATATTAATTTCCTACACAACTTTTGGAATATAAAAACTATTTGTACTTTGAACATTAAATCATTTTATTAAGAAAAGTGTATTGTAATAAAATTTTAATAAAGACACGTAATATTAAAGTATTAAGCATATATATAGTATCTACAAACAATAAACATGTAACAAATACAAGACTCAATTCAAGTTGTATATATGTACATTTTATATTATTGAAGAAAACCCACTCAGGGAATCCGAAATTAGATTATTCTTAAATTCTTAAATATTGAATTCACAGTATTATAAGTTGGCTGATTTAAATATAATATAATATAATATAATAAAAATGTCACTATGGAATAAAAATAAGAACAATACATTGAAAATAATTTATCAGAAAACTCAACTATCCCTTTTCAACCTTTAAGCATAATACATAACAACTATTAAAAACTAAAAAATTATTAACCTCCACAGTCTCAATAAATCTCTCTATAGACATATTTGATAACTACATTTAATACAATATATATTTTTTTTGACCTTTGTTGGACTTTCATAATAAATTAAAATCAACAATAACATATTAATTACTCAAAAGTTCAAAAGATCCTTTTCGTAAAAACTTAATTTAACTACCTGTAAAATAGTATATTGTAACACTTAAACATGTCTTACAATTTTATATAATGTAGTTAAACCATCATTATCAGAATAAGACCCACACAGTCTTTATTTTTACCGAAATCCCATCCCTAACATCTCAGGGTATCTAACAGGAAAGTGCATAATGATATAATACTGTTCCAACGGGATTTGTCTAGTTGGTTAAAATGTAGACAGATTTCGATCCAGCACCAAGACTAGCTTCTAGGCATTCCACTAATAGGATTAATTAGCGATCCTTGGCTATCTTATAGACCCGAGGTTTGAACTTATTTTAAACACGTCCCAGGTGCATATTATTTGTGGTTTTGTACTTTGAATAGGTAGTATACCAATAGTAACCTAATGATACCGAAAAAGAAGTAAACGGTAATACCCATATGCCGATGTATGCTGTTACCTGTATGATATTGTTGATAATTACATTTCAAAACATTACTCTTGAATAAAAACTCTTCTCGCAAAAACCAAATATCTAATACCATCGTATAGTGTGGATTATATGCAAAATTGTATATTAATTGTTTAAACACCTACATGTTACAATAAATCATATTGTACAATTATAACTGTAATGATTAAAAAAAAAAATTACCATTATTTTCACATGATAGATTACATATTTATAATATGTGAAGGTAGCATACTTGTTATGAAATATAAACTAATTTTACTGATTTGTAATAAAATAGTCAGTTAAAATTATTATTTACTATGCTTTTAGATATATAATGTTATTTTTTAAATATACGCGTTTATATTTTATTGTTTGAGTAAAATATTTATTTTATCCATGTTAAATTATACTCTTTATTCTTAGATGTCTAACCATGTAATTCAATATTCTGATGGTTCGTGGTCAACACGAGTGACCAATTATAAATGGACAATGCTATGTTTTATCAACTTACTACACTACTGTAAATTTAAGTGGATAGTAGATTTAGATGATCGACTAATGTTACTAAAATATTGCTTTTACCTTATAATCAAAATATGTAATATTAACATTTATGGAATACTATTTATATTCTATAACAATTTGAACACGTCTACTTCTTATTTCTGAGCTCTTAGAATCACTTACTATTTTTTAATAATGGTATTTTGATACTATTTTATATATTTGTGTCTGTTAATTTTATAAATGTACATATAGTGATTAAGTAGTTTGGTAAGTACCTAAATATTATCGATTAACAACCAATATTAATTGCACTAATACAATTTAATAAAATATTTTTCGTGGACAAATTAAGTACAAAATAGTAATTTTGATTTTCATATGACCAAAAAAATACAATTGAATTATAACTATTAACTGATTGGGATGTATACGGTTATTTTATCTTCCAAACATATTGCTTATAATAAAATAATTACCTTACATACTACGTATTATTATTGAAATCACAAACTGTTTTCGAAAACAACAACCGTAACTATCTAATTGTTCATAATACATTAATACAGCCTAGAGACAAATATATACGAATTTAATGTATTACTGTAATTATATTGTTAGCCTTTGCATATACAATATATTGTGTATATACAGCTGTTAAGTACACAAATATAGGTACTGCCATGTATGTTCCGTGTTCACATCAAAATACGTACCGTATAATTTACTTGATTTAGAATAACATTTGTTTAACGAGCGATGTGTTTACAATCTGCCCACAAAGTATATAAATATGCGTTTGAGAAACGAAGAAAATCCAAAACATTAGTTATTACACAATAAAATACATCACCATACACGGTAGGTAGGTGCTGATAGTAACGACAAAATCAAATCAGTGCATTTGCGATGGTGTCATCAATTACGTTTCAAGTGTTTGGGTAGATTGTTATACATAAGGCAAATGAATATATCTGGAATATTAGACTTACAGGAGGGAGATCTATGCGTAATGATACGATTTCATTTGAAATGTATCAAAGAGCCAAATTCAATTACACGGACTACTGAGATAGATTAATTGGAATTTCTATGTATTACGAATATCACCGTAAACTAATCCCGAACGTTTTATTTCGAGATACGAAATCCATCTAATATATTTAAAATGTATAGAATAAAGGAAACCTTGTCATAAAAATATATAGCTGACGAACCACACGTTCTTCTGTAGTTTTTTTTTATATATAAAGTATAGAGTAGGCACAAACGAAAGCACGCTAAATTAAAATTACATTTTTATGTCCAAATCATAATACAGGGTTATCGATATTCGATAAAGAAAATCAAGAAACAATAATCATGATTTAAAATATAACATCTTACAAATTGATTTCTTTATTGTTTCAGTTGTACCAATATTGTACTTCATAAATTCCACAGAAGCTAGTTTAAATGTAGACGGAAAACCTAAACGACTTTTTCGAGATTACTATCTAAATAAAACAAAATGTTTGGTCTAGATACGTTGGAACTGTCAGCTGTTGGCGCATCAGAGTTATCTACAGTATAAACTACATAAGGTACCTATAAAGCTAATGACTATAAGTATCAACACCTGAAATTTAATTTTCTGTAATGTTTTCAAACAACATTTTCTGTATTTCTCTACCAACGTATTAAAATTAAAAACAGAGATTATCAACTATCATAAAATACTGCAGTGGTAAAAAATGTAAAATTTTACAATGATAAACATATTTTATAAAACAGAGGAATGATGATTTAAAAAATATTAAAAAAAATAACTAGTTAGCATAACATTTTTTGTAGGCAATTAAAAAATGTTTCAAATTATTTATTATTAAAACACAGTGTTTTGCATTCATCAAATGATTATATGACGATGAAAATAATTTTGCAAAAATAATCATTAGCCAAAACTCTAAAATGAAAATCTGTTAAACCCTCACATTCAAGTATATTTTATGGCACACGATATTGTTTTCGTCAATACCAATTATAGGTAAGCAATATTTTGTAACATTTTTTCTAACATGTTTACAGATCACTAAGGTTTTTTAATATTTATATGGATATTATAATATTAAACCAAATACTGCCATACTGAAAACGCAATTACAATTTGAAAACTTATTCCTATGGTAAATTAATTAATAAATAAATAAATGAATAAATGTAAATATTTATAATATTTTGTACCTTGTCGAACGTAGTTGTGTAAGAACCGTTTAATCAGAAAGGTACGGAATTCTGAGTTATTAAATGTATTAGTGACCACATATTGTATAATATTTATCAATTTTTTCGAAATATTGCTTTCAATAATATCTTTGTTTTTCTTTAAATTTATACGTTTTAAATTATTTTCTTCGTCGTTTACATTATTTTCACTCCAGGATTTCAATTTCTTTTCGGTCACAGTCTTACCACCGCTTACGTCCTACACACACAAACAAAAATATTTTAAGTAAAAATGTATTTTTATTGTTATGTGCATTATTATTATAAGAAAATTAAATTACCTGCAGCATCGATACACCCAACACGATGGTTATAGATATCAACGTCCTGACCTTCATTTTTAAGGATGGGTCACAACTATACAAGTAAAATTTAAAATATAAATATGTTCGACAGTTTCAAACATTTTTAGTAAATTTTTAAGAGTATGTCTATTAGCGATGAAAACAGTAGTATGTTCGATATAATTACAAACACATGTATGTTGTTTATCAGATAATAACGTCCGATAATAGAAACACACGTCAATTACTGTACTCATCATACGATTTAAATAACTATTGTAAAAATGCACAAAACATATTAGGTACTAACTTGAAAATATGCAAAAACAATATTACTGAATATACCTCTTTAGAAATGATTTCTTCGTAGTTTATTCGTTAAGAATTTTGTTCAAAAAAACAAAAAGTCAATATTACATCATTTTTATAATTTTTTTTAATGTAACCGTTCATAATGTTTTCATACACAGATCTAAGATACGATATTGATATTAAAATAGTAGCAATGAAAATTAAGTACTTAAAATAAATTAAACCATTTTTAGTAAATACGTTATTTGTATTATGATACGACTCTATTGTTTTATAGATACTAAACAAAAATGTTTTGAAAATAAATCGTTTTTTTAAACACTTGTATAGGGAAAAAAATTACAATACAATCAACACGCAACAATTTTCTATCTGGGCAACAATCCGATTTCACAGTCTAACAGTAAATGTTCGCTACAAGTTTTGTTGTTTAGAAACCATTTTCACTACAAGATGAACATTAACTATGCACAAGGAATAGTAATTTTAATAGTTCTTGCGTGTGTATTACCTGCAGTGAGTATCATAAAATAAAATATTATTTTTAGTTTATTTTTTATTTTTTAAATCTTCCAACAATTAAAAAAAATTTACATCATTATGGTACCAATACGTTATTAATATTATACATCGCATATTATAATTTTATTTAGTACTCTTAAACAGGTTTAAAAAAAATCACTAACCAGTGGTTACTTATTATTTTTAAATATTTATTTTTAATTAATAACGTTTTAATGACAACATAAACAACAAACTAACGTTATCTTTAATTATTTAGAGCCCAAACTTAAATCGTTTATTTAACTGAATAATTGGCAGAATTGAAATTTCAATTTTTTAAAAAGCTTGTGTGCTCTATTATAAGAAATATATTTTATTCAATTTTATATTAAAAAATTAGCACTGTTCTTTTAGCAATATATTAAGTAAAAATATTACATAGTATAATAAATTATTTGAGCAAGTATCACTATTTAAACAAAAAGCGTTGATAAAAATATCAATTGCAAAAATAAATACATTTTATGTACCTACTATTTGATTTCTATATTGATGTAAATAATTATACATGGAACAAAACGATTAAAGTATTAATTACTTTTCTCAAATTTACTTTATCCAGTCCTAAATACACAACACACCTACGCCAAGTATTATATTTTATCTACATTGATTTGAATTTTGTTTATTATGTTGGATTCCGAAAGAAAGTTACAACTCATTAATATATTTCTTATGTATTGCAATTCCATGTCTGACGATTTATATCTTTATGAATTCAGTAAATATAAAAACTAGATATATGTAATTGCATGCATCAATATTGTTTATAATTTTAGAACTGTGCAAAAAATTCATTATCAAAATCTAACAAACAGAAAGAAAATGCTCCTTCCAAATCGAATCACGAAAATGATAAAAATGTATTAGATGACAAACAAAAAACAGATATTGAAACAATATTGTTAAATATTGCCATTATAATACAACGTTGTATAGACAATAAAACCATGAATAACAAAGAATTCAAAATATACTTGGATAAATTATATAATAAGAAATCAATAAAGTCAAAAAGTAAGTATAAATATTTTTAATATCCTTTAATTGTCAAGAGTCGTAGTTATTATACTAATAAAGACCCACCTTTAGTGCATACCTAGAAAGCACTTCTCGCGTGTGACTCTTGTTACTGCACTATTATCATAGACAATATAAATTAATGAACGGATATTAACCCAAATTTTATTTTTGGATGATAAGCTGAAACTGAGACGATTTTTTTCGTACTCGTGACACATAATATATTATATTATGTTCCATTCTTATAAAAAATCGCACAATTTATAATTCACCTCAGGTAGACACCATTCCGGGAACATCTCATCTCATGCAATTGTTATTGTAATGTTCTATTGTCCTAATGACATAATGTCTCATATATACATATTATTTATAACTATAATATTGACTATCGAACAATTGAGAACGTTATACAGTTAACAAAACAATGATAAGTCAATTGTGTCAATGTATTAAACAAATACAGTTGAGAACGAATTTACGTGCACCGTTGCCATATCATTTTTTTTTTTTTTTTGTCAAACGATTGATTTTTAGTTTGGACACAGTTACAAGTTAATCTTTATTAGTTTAAGAAAAATTTTTTTATTTGATTTTATTAAAATGAAAATATAAGTGTAATATTGAAAAATATTAATAATAATAATATTGTTGAAATAATTTCCTTGTAATAATAAATGTATATAAATAAAATAAACAAATAAAAATATTTTAGAAAAAAGTCATAAATATAATCTAATAAAAACATATAAGCACATGTTGTTATATAAGCAAAAAATAGGTTTGTAAATATAAGTAAACATCAATTTGGAATCAATAGCTATCGTTGCGATAAATAATTAAAAACTTGCAAAAATATATATAAAAAATGTAATACATTATCACAATGAGTTACCAACCTACCTTTATATTAAGTGAAGTACTAAGTCTTCACCTTGTTCGGAAAGTATAATTTTAATGTCGTTATTTTCCATTATGTAGCGACATTTGCGCAAAGACTGTAACGCCTAACCGTTATTCTCTCGTATCTAATTTCAATACTTAGATAATAATGTTCAAGTTACTTTAGTTTCTAATAATATCCAATGAAAATCCGATAAATCTTATGATAATCTAACAATAGTAATTATCATTCAATAATAATTATTAAAATTGGCAACATTGCAAAAAAAAAAATTCGAGCATTCTCAATCGTATCACTAAAAATGCCATTCTCAGTCGTATTTTATCGATAATATTATATACTGTACGATTTTTTCAACAGTAAATACTCATTATTTCAAAAAGTATTAAGGTTTTTGCACGGTCTTGTAAATAAGATTAAAAGATTAAATTTCTTGTTTACAAGATAGTGGATTTTTGAAAATATTTTAAACTCGTTGATATTCTATGATTTATTGTTAAATTTCTTCAACTTATTAATTTCTATAATTTACATTTTTAATTTCATACCTATAACCATAATATATTTTTTTATATATTAATATATTTCTGAGAATTTTGAGACATAAAAATTGAATTTTGAACATGTACTTAATTAATTATTATTTAAAGTATTTAAAGTTTAAATAAGCAGAGTGGAGTGGCACTATGGTACCCCACAAAATGTTGATTTACAATTAAAAGAAACACTCAGTGTATAATATATAGATATATTACTAAATTCTACATCATTGATGTAGGCAAAATAAGTATAATAGTAAATAAGATCTATGTGAACAATAAAAACATTCGATTTGCTTTATTTCAGTAAAACATATATTAAAACAATATATGAGTAAAGTCAATGAAATTAAAAAAAAATATGAAGAAGACGTCAAATTATTGAAGATAATAAACAAAAAATTGACGGGTAGCAAAAGCAAAAAAAATAAAAATAATCAGTCAAAAAGTAATAAGTAAACTAAAAATAATCTATTATTTTATTAATACTTATATTTATTTTTAGAATCAGAGAATAAATAAGCACGAATGCAATGAAATTAAAAAAATTATTCCGTTACAATAATATATTATTTCATATTTTATTATACACTATCATACTACCAGCGGACTCATTTTACAATAACTACAAGAAAATTCATATTAGGTATAAGATATTATGTTAAAAGACAGATAACAGATAGTTTGGATAAGTACAAGTTATTAAATTATATAGCATTTGATAATAATTTCTCATTCAACTTGTTTCCAATTGTATGATCAATTATACTAATTATCGAACAGCCAATATTCCAGTAATCTTGTGTTATGTTTAATTTATTGTATTGTGAAAAAAATAAAATAAAAACTTTCACAGATAAAAATTGTTATTAACTATGTTTTTCAATCCATCAATACTGCAAATCCGTATTGTTTAATTAACTGTTTAGCACAGTAATAGAGTTTAGTATAGTATCTGGTGATACAGATTTAAATGATTAAGTAATTCGTAGTAATTATTTAAATATAAGATTTATACAGTATATTTTAAAACAATAAAGACTAAAAAATATATTATATAAACTTTGTTCAATCAATAATAATTGGTTGCGTTTCTTAATATGAATATATTTTTTACAATAAAAAATATTTTTAAATATAACTGATTAGTTTAAATTATTACAAATAATAATCGAATTTATTTGTTTTAGAGTCATTATGGAATAAGAAATCTAATTTATGCTGTAAGTCAAATTATATGACTATGTGTGATTTCTAAAACTAGCAAACTATTGTTTAGAGGAATGTTTATCTTTATAGTTTCATTGTATGAAAAATCTGTTTGAGCTCAATAGACATTAGAAACAATAGAAAAAAACCTGTGGCCAGAATAAACTCTTGCTGGCACGGATAACGGATGTCATTGCAAAGTCGTAGGAGTGAGTAAATAAATTAGCTACGGTAGAAATATCAAAGCGAATTACCTAATATATTGTTCAGTTAATTCCACGATGAAGTTACATATTTAAATCGGTCTCTTCGAGTCAACAGAAATGCTGCAAAATCTTGAAAATAATTTAAAATTAATCAGTGAAATTTTATATGTACATTTTGTATCACATATGTAATGAAATAAAAATAAATAAATCAAAATCGTAAGTTAAGAGGTGAGTAAGTGAAAACCGCTCTGCTGTACATAAGGTGTTGTGAAGGTCACTGTTATTTGGATGTGTTAAATTTGAGTTCAATGATAAATCATTGCATAAGTATGAAAAACAATTCTGAGCGAAAACGATCCTAGATTAATAACTAATAATTATATTTTTTGATATTATGCTATTAAAACAATTTATTTTTCTATTAGTATTTAATACAGTATAGGTATTAACTTTTACTAAAAACATGGCATATGAAAATATCATTGTACCTATATGTCTTTGTATTATATAATAATATACTTTTAAAGTATCAAATATCCCATAATTTTTTAACTACACAAAAATTTACAAATTTTGGTGATTTTTGGCGAATTTTGTCAAAATATAAAAATTTACAACTAATATAAATCTTAAAAAGTTTATAAAAAACCCCGTGCAACTAAATTTTTAATATTTTTGAACTGTTATTAAAACAACTTATAAGAAACCTTGTATTAAACTTTCAAGCTTTTTTACCGATCGAACATTTTTCTATCGATATTTATAGAAAAAAATCGAAAATGTCTTATGCTCTGAAACTAGCTCAAAATAAGTAAAAATATTTTTGAAATTGTATGATATATAGAAAATGATTATCTCAATATTCTGCGGAAATTTAAAGTGTTTACGATTATTCGTTTTTGAATTGCAACAAAATAAGAAAATCGTTCCCTGAAATATCGTTAGTTAACGGGTAAACATCCAATGTCTAATAATTTCAAACGTCCAAAAAAAATTTCACGTATTTTGTCAAAATTCTAACTTTAGACGCTTATAAAAAACTACTGTAGATTTACGCTCAACTTTTTTTGCTGATTTTCTATGGAATAAACAAAAATTGTTCGTTAAAAATATTATTCCTATAATAGAAATAAATACAATTTTTAATAAAAACAATTCTAACACATTTGAAGTAAAATTTAAATTCTTTAAAATAGCACCAACAACAATTTATTATAAAAATAACAACTTAGATATGAAAATTAAGATTTAGATCATTAAACACAAAATATACAAATTATATTTTTTCTATTTTCTAATATAAATTAATACACCTCCCCAGTCCCACACACACAATAGACATATTGCTTTTTGCTACTCTGACATTGATTGTTGTCGACCGACGCGCATATCCGCCTAGGACAGCATAATCGTGTTAATGACCCGAATCCAGCGATAACACACTGCAACATTGTCCGTTTGTATCGTACCAGTACAATTGGCTGCCACTGAGGTGTAATCACAATAATATTTCTATATTATATATTCACTATAATGTGGTCGCCGACGGACGAGCCGATAATGTAACACTAACAGCGTTTACACCGTGCGTCGACCCGCGTGAGATATCCGTCTTGCACAGATTATTATTTATTATTATTGAAGTTATTTGCTCGGGTTACGTGACCAAAATACTAATATTATTTCTGTTTTTCCGACCAGGCCGTTTGGCTTGTGGTAATTACAATACGGAGCACGGATGCAGTGATACGTAGTGACGACTTTGGAGTGGTGGAAGGATGGTGGTGTTAAGACGATCGCCTCGAACGGCACATGTAGTTGACGAATTACATTTTAAGTTACATAATTATAATAGTAATAATACATAATACATTATTTTTTATACAAATATCTACACTTATTATTTGCCATTTGTCATTTTAACTTATAAGAGCATTGGAAAAAAATATTGTATCTTTAAAAATATCTGTGGTATTAAAGGCCACCTCTTCGGCTTAAGTTAACTTGAGAGACTTGATAACAACAAACTTTGTAAGATTACAAAGATTTTTGTTTACCATTATGAACTTAAAATGGCAATAAAAGTGTGTTTGAAAGTCAATTAAGACCACTTGGTAACGGGAGTTAAAATCGAATGCTATAGATTTAAATATAATGGATTTTTTCAGGCCTTTTTTACAAAATATGTGGTTATAAATTATAATATTATATCAAACAAAACGCTTTAAACACTTTATATTATAATTTATAATTAAAAATAACAAATGTTAGTATAAATTTTAATATGTAAACATATATTTTTAAATAATTTTATATTTCGTAAAATTTGTCCTCTTTTTATTATGCACATAACAATTTAGGAATTATTTTATTATCACTGTAATTATTATTATTTGTTACTTGTACTCTTATAATGTTATAAACTATATAGTTCTATATTTTAAAGATCCTGGAAATAGAACATCAAAAATCTACAACACATTATTTATATAATGTGCATCTTCTATACAAAACTGTACACAAGCACTTAATACGAAGCCGGACTTAAAACGTTTTAACATATTATTTATTTTCAATCCATAATTGTATTTTAACATATGGATTTAAAGCATAATTTAATGTACAATATACATAGAACTATAAATATGTAACCATTTACGTATAACCAACAACCGTACATAATATTTGCCAAGATTTCTATATCGAATAAAAAAAATGTTTGAAACTTTTTTTGTGCCCCTTAAAATTCTGTAAATGGCTTTTACTTTAAAATAATACTTATCCGTGTGCTTGTGGGCGTGAAAGCGTGACCGTAATAACAGGGATACGGACGAGACACTCAGGTTATTAAACATTATCAATAATTTACCACATTTATAACCTCTGGGCACGAACGACAAATTTATTGAATTATTTCTCATGATTAACTCGTCAAAAAAATCGATATACTAATCCACTATAGACCTCATTGTTATGAAGAAGTTATTATACACGAGTATGTGCCACATTTCCAAATCATTGGCCATAAATTCATAATATTTGAAGAATTCCTACCGGCGATGGTATTCTTTTAATAATGCACTAGCTATCTGTTTAAAATGTATGTACTATAATATTATGTATATAGTATATATTGCGTACGTATTTGTATAGATTTAGTTTCAGTATAAGTTATATTTTAAATGAAATAAACATAAATACTTATTCTCGAGGAAAATAATATAGGGTTCAAAATTAGAAATACCTACAGAAATTATTTCTGCAATACCATTGCAGGTCGGGCAAAATGTTAAAGTGTAGGCTATATATTTTTCATTCTAAATATCATCTGCGTCCGGTTTATTAAAATTTTAAAGGTATTTATTTTTAAATCGAAAAAAAAAAAGAAAAACTTTTCTAGTTTATAATTAAATCTAAACGGGTCAGTATCATTTTATTTTTCTCAAAACGACGTGTATTTGGTGTGAAAGAGCTTTTCCGAGAGGACACATGTTACATTCACCAACTTTGTATTGGATATATTTGTGCCTTCGCTAAAATAATCATACAGTTTAAAACTGATTTGTTTGCAGGCGTTCTTGATTTATTACCTAGAGAATTAGTTCCGGAGATCTTTTCTACAAAAACGACAGATTTTTCTAAAAACCGTGCAAATAATACTATTCCGAACCGTTGCTCTCGCAATGATAATGATAATAATATGTATACACAAGTTTCCGCTCTGTAGCAATTACGTCCGTTTTTATTTGTTTCTACGTATACCATAGTTGAGAACAAAACGATTATAATCTCATTTCACTGGAAAGTTGTTTGTGTTTGTTTTCCAAGTTCAGTCGGAATAAAAACATAAACATTTTCTTACTTGCTCGATCTCGGTATACGTATCTTATGTTCCCACTCCCCAAAAAAATAATAGCAATTATAAACGCAAAACAATAAACCATGTACGTAATAATTTATAACAAGCAGCAGCACGTGCGACTGCCGCGTCGGTACAGGTTAACCTAGTATACCACTATAGGATTCGTTTTCAGATTCCCCTCGAGAAAATCGATGGGCTGGCACGTACACGCCTTATGCACTTTATTATATACTAGCTGCTCTGGCCCAGTGACGTATATAGGGGAGGGTTTTGGGAGTTCAACCCCTCCCCCCAAAAAATGTATGTTTGGTACGGGCGTTGATTGTATGACTAACTAGAATTTAAGAAGGTGTGTTGAAATATTAAATTGTATTTAGTTATCACCCTCTAGAATATAGTCATAAGTATTTGTGCTCATACTGTAGAATAGATATTATATCTATTATTATTATTATTATTATTATTAATATTGTTGTTGGGATTTCTATGAAGATAATTCAACGACGGACCGCCGCATGTCGTCGACGGTCATTTAACGATAATCTAAAAATGAAATTCTCGATAATATTATTATTTGGTTATTACGACGAGTCGGACGAACAAAATTTAGTTTGTTTTCAAGCTTTGGTAGTTTACACGTTATATACGTGTCGCGTGTATAACGAGATATTAACTAACAAGATAACATCACAACCTTCATTATTACATTTTTTTTTAATAAAAAAGTAGTTGTGACTGAGCCTGAAAAAAGTGATGATATTACTTGTTCATCCAACATTATTAATAACGCTAAAATTGAAAGTAATACTGATATAACTGATTTAACTAAATTAACTGAAATTCTTAATATTGGTTTATATATTAATACAAGAATAAATGATAATAAGTTAAAATATGATTTATTGAAAAAACCATAATAACCACCTAATTTTTCAGTAGTTTCAAAAAAAAAAATTAAAATTTCAGTTATCTTGGATCACGCGTTTCTCCTGGTTATTATATTCTAAAAAATTAGAAAGTGCGTTTTGTAAAATGTGTGTAATATTTGCAAACGAAACTTTGGGGAAAGGTATCTCTGTAAAAGCTAATTTATTAGTTTTTAAGCCACTTAGTAAATGGAAAAATGCTCTCGAATGTTTTACAACGCACTCAAATGCAGATTATCATAAATTATCAACGTTAAGAGCGGAAGAGCATTTTTTGTTAAAATAATAGAAAATAAAACTTTTGATGTAACTACACGAGTAGATTCGTTTAGAAAAGCTCAAGTTAACGAAAATCGCCTGAAATTAATTCTAATAAAAGAAACTATAATTTTTTGTGGTCGATAAGATTCAGCCATGAGAGGTCATGACGATAGTGAGTCTATTTTTAACTGTGAAAAAGATAACAATGACGATAACTTTCGATCTTTGTTAAGATTCCGAGCATTAAGTGGTTATAGATTTAACACTAAAAGCTCATTTGATAAATTCTTCGGATATTTGAAAATCTCCAATGAAATCTATGGTTTTAAAAGAATTTATAAAAAAACACATTCCAAGTATTCATCAAAGTACTAATAAAAATGTGAGAAACACGTTGGGTAAATCGTCATGAAAGTATGCTAAGATTTAAAAGTTTATACGAAGTTATAGCATATGCATTAAATGATCTCAAAAGTAATCATAATTTAGAAACATCACAACTCGCTTTTCAGTTATCTAAAACTAATTACTCGTCTCAATTCATATATGTCTTACAAAAATTGATTCCAAATATCCTCAACAAGTTTAAACTTAGTTATAATGATTTTGGAAAATGTATAGACTTTTATAAACATGTTTTACTCAGTTATAATACATTTGAATCAAAATTAAAAGTATGGACAACAAAATAAAAAAAATGTGTCTAATTTCTGTAAAGTAAATAAAGTATCCGTTGATTTTTTTCCAAATATATAGTGTTTAATGTCAATATTAGTCATTTTACCGGTATCAACAGAGTCATCAGAAAGATCCTTTTCGACGTTAAAAAGATTGAAGTCGTACTTGAAAAATAGTACAAGCGAAGATCGACTAACAGGATTAGCTATCTTGTCAATTCATCGAAGTATTTCAATAAACACTCAAAATGTTATTAATAATTTTACAAATCTGCCTCGAAAATTAGATTTTGTTCTTTAATTTAATTTATATATTAAATCTATGTGTTTTATTCAATTAATGTTTAATGTCTATAATTATTAAAATAAAGTTAGTTCATAATATTGATTAAATAATTTTTTTTAATCTCCCCCAGAAATCAATTTCTATATATGCCACTGTGTCCCGCCCAGCGTTGCCTGAGCCAAATATTAAGTTAAGATTAAGTGATTTACATGCATCTAAACCACCTAGGTAGACAATCTACCTGAGGTGGATTGCGAACCCATGAGTTACGTAAGTGAGTGAAATCAGAATTAGGTAGGTACATGAAAAACATTGCGACGGCTGCTCGAGCCAAAGATTTGTTTATTTCTATAAATTTATTTGCGAAATGTGTATATGATATATTCTTACTACCTAATAATAATAGTTACAAAATTTGTAACAATTAACAAACCTCATAAATGCCTAATAAACAGAGATCATACAAACCAATAACGATCATGGTTACCAATAGCAACCATTTATAAACAAATATTTTCATCGTAAATCTCAAAACCCCTGTGTGAGCACCTCCCGGGTTGAACCTCTACCTTTTTAAATTAACCTATCTTCTTCCCAGAGGTCTAATCTATCTCTGTCCCAAATTTAATAGCAATCGATTAAACGATTTGGGAATGCATATAGGACAGACAAAGAGACAGACAAACATTTATATATATATATATATAGATTATTATTATATCCACACAGCCGGCATACTGCGACTTACAAGTCTATCACATCTATTTCCCATTTTTTTTTTCAACTACGGGTCGTGCATTATTGTGCCTCAGTAGGTAATAATACACTTCAATGTTCTTTTAAATCGCTCTGCTGGAAAACTACTGTTTTTGAGTCGAGACAACTCTCTTCTTGGCCACGAGCGATTTGTTTCTTCGTTTGGACCACTGACTATCCTTGTATAGATACATATTGCTAATAAACTGAAAATATAACCCATTACGTCATCGAACGCGCGCTGACAACAAAATACGCGTGTGCTGAGTGCAGTTTGTTGCTAAACACAATATCGCTACACACCCTGCAGTGTACACACGCTGCTAAATTAAGGACGGCAGAAAAGTATATTTTTTTAATTTTTTTTTTCGAGACTTCAGAAAACGCATGCGTCTGATATAACAATTGCAAACAGTCACAATAACGCTGTATAGTACTTAATTCAATATCCAGGTGGTAAAATATAAAAACGTCCCGCAGACAAAAAAAACGTTCAAGGCACTGTGGTGTAATGTTTTTAGCATTTTTTATTTTTGTTTAGTGTACAGGTGCAAAAACTTATTTCGTATGGGAATTACCATCACTACAACCTCAACTTCTCCTTTTACCATAAATTATCTATTCGATTTATCTACAATGTAATTTATTGCAAATCTTTTTTTTTAATTATGCACTAAAAATTAAAAACAAATATTAAACTAAAATACAAATTAATCATAAATAATAAAAAGGTCGGCAAGTGAGTACCGCTCTGCTGTACAGTATGTGTCAAGTGGATCACTATCATGAATGTGTTAAATTTGAATTCAGTGATATAAATCATTGTATACGAAAAACGACTCTGGTCGAAGACGGTCTGACAGCTTATATAACTAAGGGTATTTTAAGATATTATTGCTATTAAAATAATTCATATTACTATTAATAATACAATAGGTTGAATTAATTTTGCAGAAAATATTGGTGTATAGAAAATGATAATCTAAACATTTTATGAAAATTTCAAACGTCTTCAATTATTCTTTTTTGAATTACATCAAAATAAAAAAATCGTTTCAAAAGAAAACGGATGAATATCCAATGTTTAATTTCAAACGATCATAAAAAATTAGTTTGACTTTCTGAAAAACTTTTTTATTTTTAGAAAGATAAAAAGGCTTATAGAGAATCTTGTGTTGAATTTTCAAATTTTAGATTTAAATAGAAAATTTTTTATGAATTTTTCAAATAAAAAAAAATTGCAAATTTTCGTGATTTTTTTATGTATTTTGTTGAAATTTTAACTTTAGACGCTAATAAAAAACTATTGGAGACTTACGCTCAACTTTTTTTTTAATTTTCACTTACAACAAGTTATGAAGAAATTGTATTATTTTTTCAAAGTTTTTGACTGACTGAAAAAATTTTTATTGGCAATAATAAAAAAAACCCAAAAATTTTATATGCTTATAAATAGTTTTAAAAAAGTCAAAATATTTTTAAAATGTTATAGTGCACATTAAATGTTTATATAAACATTCGGTGAAAATTTCATATATTTACAGTTACTATTTCTTTTGTTACATTAAAAATTAAATTAAATTTTATCGAAAATTTTCAATTTAAAAAATTCCAATAAAATGTACAAAATATTTAGACTAATTTTAAGCTATTATAGCTAAGTGTTTGAATTTTTTGAATTGTTTTAGATTCTGATCGGAGTAATAAATGTATCGATCTTATAATGATGTATTTTATTTTTCTGTCTCTTCTCGCCTTTTGTATCAGTGAAAATGCTTCAATTTTAATAATCGAGAAGTAAAATCAAAAATTACAAATGTTTATTAAAAACTTAAAAAACGTCAACACATATTGAAAATTTTACCATGTATAGAAAATAATATACAAATTATAATATTATAACAAAAAAAAATATTGTATTCATGCATGCAGTGTCGCATGCCCGCATAACGAGAAAAGAAAAACTATATCAATCCGCTGACCATGCGACTGAAACAATTTCAAATCTAACAATAAATAACATTAAATTTCTCGACGAACAACATTAAAACATTAATCTTAAAAAAATTTTCTTGATTTAGCAAGACTTTTATGGAATTATATACCTACATCAAGCAAACTAAAACACATTTTACATGCAAAAACAATTAAAATATAGCACAAGCCTCCTTATTTCAACAACGTCAAGGCATAAAACGATCACTTAAGTCAAAATTCACATAACTTATTTCATTACTACCTTATCAGTAAAAATCAACAATCGGTGTGTGTGATATATGACACACTGCTCTAAAAGCTAAATATCTAAATATTATATAGAAGACTGCTCAAATTAAAACCGTAAAACGTATGTATCTGAACAGGCCAAACATCTAACAGGAGCATAATATAGTGAGGACCAAGTCACACAGACAATGCAATTCATATATGAAAGTAAAATCATAAGCAAAATATATCAACAATATAGTTCCATATCTTTTAATATTAAATTGTACTATATAAATTATGTAATTTAAAAAAAAAGTAATATATACTTGTAAATGTAAACAAAATAATGTAAATTAATGTAACATTTAAAAACACAGTCTAATAACCATCGTGTAAAAATAAAAAACCTCCACTACTCAGATACAATCTTTAAAAATATTGATTACAATGATGTAAAATTGAAGTTACCTGTAAATTATATTATGTACTGTTGCGGAATTTGGATTTACCACATAGTTTAATATATTTTACAACATAACTATTTACTGGACATAGTACCTATATTATTATTATTATATCCTAAAATTTAGTAAAAACAAATACAACAGTTTACTCACTCGTTATTGTCATTTTAGATAATAATAAGAAACCACATCAATATCGTGCCAAACAGTGGCAGAACTAAAATTTTTTTGATAAGAGAGGGGCTAAAATTTTTTAAAATAATATTAAATACATATTAATAAAAATTACTCTTAATAGTGATTGGTACAAAGACATTTTATATTATTAATGATGACATATTACGTCGGTTTAATTAGCTATATAAGATAAGATGTTACAAGCTTTCGATTGACTTATAAGTGTAATGAATAAAGTAGTTATTTATTACGTATCAAAACGTAAATAAAAATCTATACAATAAACGATAAATTCGTTCATAAAATATATATATATATTTTTTGTTAGTCTACTTAAGTTTTACGTCACAACTATATTCTATCACGGCTAAATAGATTGTGGTGGGCAAGCCCCTCTGCCATTTCCCCCCTTAAATCCGCCATTGGGCTAAATATGATTTAATAACGCCGAAACGCTGATAGTTAATAATAAACAACCCTAAGATTACCTTCTTAGTTGATACCTCATAAGCTATAACAAATATAAAACATATATTACAAGCTGGAAAAAAAGAATCAATTTTTAAAGTTCAATCATAAATATACCTGTACATATTATAAAATAAATAACTATAAATATATCTATAATAATTAATATTTGTTTTGTAACAATTCGTTACCTATTAAAATTCAAAAAATTACAAACAGAATACCACAATATTTGCCTACTATAAATTAATCCATCACAAGTTATATAATATTTTTTTTTTAATTTATATTCTCTATTTATTTATTCTCAATAGGTACCATATAGCATATCTCTGATTATGCCAAATGCCAATGGCTCTAAAGTCTAAACCCTCGAAGGTCATTAAACCGGGCAGTGTTATGTTACGGAAATATGACTATAGCGGATAATCCTAGACAGCTTGTAAGCAAATAATTGCTTCTCTACAGTCAGGTCAACGCTGACGTTGGTTTTGAAAATAATGTATCTAAATACATACATATTTTAATTAAAACTTATACCAACAACAAAACTCAATTGAACTATTATGTATACCTACGTATAAGATATAAAATACTAACTTAGTAACTTAAACTTGTAATATTATATTTAAAAATACTTACGACGCTTTTGTCAATTAAATTTGAAAATTGGCAATTTCGCATTAAATCATATTATTTTGTCTTCCAATTCTATTAGATTATAACTTATAATTTCTACTGTCAATAACTTTTTTTTTTCTGGAGCCTGGAAATATGAATATTTAAATCCAAACAAAATAATAAAATACACCCATTTTCTATGACAAATAAACCTAAAATTGCCTTCCCATTTAATTATGCTATTGCATTATAATGCACCATTATTCAAAAGTAATTTTCATTAAATACTAACCGATAAGACTTTTGACATTTTTATCCCAGGAAAATTGAATGAAGAGTTAACTTAAAAAGTAAATATATAATAAATTGATAAAACAAATATATAACAATTAAATAAACAAGCAAATCGATTTATTTTTGTTTTAAAGTATTGCAGGTATAAAATTAAAATTATAATCTTTCACTTTAATTTCGTTATGGTTTTCAGTTCAGAATAATTGTTTTCATATTAGTGAAAAATAATTATTAATACAACTATTATTGTTAAATTAAATGTTTTATTTTATTTTAATTGAAATAAAAATAAAAATATTTCAGCATTTCAGTATTTCAACCAACGGATTATTATCAAATAATAAATGCATTAACATTTTATGCAAACAATTTTTATTGAGTAGTAGTTGATATTTTTTATTATTTTTAATCAACTAAATATTAAGAAAAAAAATTACAAAAAATGTACAAGTTTAGATAATATTTTATTAATTAATCTTCATTATCTCTTCCCACTTATATCCCCTCATATCGAATTTAGCCACTCGTACAATTCCTGAGATTCTGAAAAGGAACTGGTGTAGATATTTTCTTAATAAATAAATAAGAAAGGACAAATAAATAAAATCAAAAGGTAGTGCTACCTCACTGGGTGATTTCTTCCCTCACGAATGTCATGTATATAACTTATATCACATATTCTTATTATGCCCTATGGCACACATTGTATATTTCTTTTAAATATAATTTTTCTTTAATTAATATTAGTTTGCAAAGTCACATCAAGTGAAAATTAGTACACAACTTTTACCTATAATAGATACAATATACCAATGGTTCACAACCTTTTTATATTCGCGTACCACCTACACAGTTGGAAAATTTTTATGTACCACCGGGCTTTTTTTTATGCTTATTAATAATGTATACGTTTATTTTATATGTATAAAATTTTATGTTATTAGAAATTACAAAATGATGACAATATAAGTATTTAATGCACAAAAATAAATTAAATTAAATATGTACAATTATTATAATTTACTTTTTATTTCAATGAGACGGTTGGTGTTGTTTTGAACGGACGGTGACGTCAATATCGAGCTCCATATTGATAATTTTAAGGCCCGTTTTACACGGGACACTTTACATGTCGCTACTGATAAAAATGCATTATCTTAAATTAATACTTTAAGGGAAAAAACCAAACGGGCATGGCAGAAACCTACGGGTGCCCAATTAGAAATTCTGCCAAATACGGCCAGTTATATTGCCATACGAAAAAAAAAATTCACATGTTGTATGGCCACAGTTTGTGGTACCATAGTTAGTGATATATTGAAACAGAACATTCATTTCATATGGACCACGTCACAAGCGACCACGCCACAAGCGACCACAAGTTGAAGTAGTAGAAGATACAAGTAGCCCCCTCCTCCCGCTGAAAGTTTGAGAAATAGAATATTCTGAAATATTAGATTGAAATATTTCTAGAACATTCCCTAGAGCATAAAAAGGATGGCTGATAGCATGCACAGTGTTAGATCGTCACTATACGTAGTAGTACCAAATCTGGTGATATTATCACGATGGATGAAAATATGTACGCATATTTTGTTATTAGAGTTTTGCGTGTACTTTGCGAACGCAGAAGAAAAAAAATCGTCGATATTGAAAAAATTTTTTAATTATTTTCGAATGTCGCCAAATTCTTTTAACGACTTCTTAACTCTGTTGACGCCACATATATCAGTCATAGACACTAATATGAGATTATATTCCTCCTAATAAAAAACTAGCAGTTAGGTTAAGATATGATAACATATGGTATATCTTTATGTATGCCTCTACTAACAAAAGAAAAGTTGGGTTAAGATTATTCAAAGATTTGAAAGACACGCCAACTTTGCCAACTGCATCGATGCAGTTGACGGCAAACACATCCGAGTTGTAAAATCAATTAACAGTGGATTCTTGTTTTATAATTATAAAAATTATTTTTCGATACTTTTAATAACAGTTTGTGACAGTCATTATAATTTCACATTTGTTGAAATTGGTTCGTTTGGAAAATATGCAGACTCGACAGTATTTAAAGACTCTGTTTTTTATAAGCATCTTATGGATAACGATTTAAATATACCTGAAGACTGACCATTAACATTTACAGAAACTCCGATATTACCAAATGTTTCGATTGGTGATGAAGGTTTTGGTGTCTCTACAAAACTTCTACGTCCTTTTGATGGTAACAATTTCTCAGTAAAAAAAAAAAAAAAAATATTTAATTATCGACTAAGCAGAACAAGGCGGTACATATATTGTACATTTGGAATACTAACTAATAAATGACGAATATTTCATCGACTTTTAAACGTTTCAATAGAATTTACAGAAGAAATTGCCAAGCATGCTATGTATTGCATAACTTCGTAAGAGGAAGAATAGAGTGCTATTTGAGGATATACTAACAGGTAATGGGTTTAATGAAATGCATAGTCCATTCACTAGTATTCTAGGAGGCAAAACAGAAAATTACATTAGAGATCAATTGGCAGATTATTTTATTTCTCCAGAAAAAGAATTACGATAGCAATACACAAATATTTATTATTATATTATATTTTGTTATTCGTATTTTTTTCTTACCATATTTAACAGTATATGATTAAACCTAATGATGCACTTGTTTATATTTAAAAAATAAGAACATCGTAATTCACACTAAAATGTATTTAAATAACACAATAATAATTAAACAATGAATACTTACAACATTAATTTTTCTCAGGTGTCTCTTTTTGGTCAAAGTTATCAAAAAATATGTAACACAATTCTTCTCAAGCTTTATTTCTAAGTTGTTTATTAGAACTTTTATTTAACTCGGAATTCCATATTACTTGTCTTAGAGTTGAATTTCGTTAGTAAATTTATCTATATAAAAAAACACAGACATTTCGAAAAAAATCGTATAAAAATAAATTACTTAATTACTTTAATAGTCTCACGCAGAGTACAAAGTATTTACACTGAAGAAACGAATATATTCAAAGGTAAAAATATACTATTATTGCATGTTTATCTTGCACCCTACTTATACTCTATACAAAAGTCTAGAAAATTCATGAATATTTTATTTATCGAACTTTCTACGGGCTGTAGACAACAGTGTTGACAATCCATATGCATAAATGGTTGTCTATTACCACTGTCTAATTATTAATTTGTAAAAACATAAATTACTTAATATGTTATTTTTAGTCCAAAAAGAACCAAATAATAATATGCATTACACAGTGGTGTAGTGTAAAACTTGGCGACCTTTGGGAGGAAGAAGCCCTTTTTAACACAGAAATTAAATTATTAAATAGTGATATTAGTGAAAGAGTTTGATAATAGACCTAATGTTTTTTTTTAAAACAATATTGTATATTTAAAAATTAACTTTTTAAGCTTTTGTTTAATTAAAATAAATATTTTCTCAATTTTTTTTTTTTTTTAATGTCATGATAAAAATACTGCGCCCCCAAACTTGGACATACATTGAGGGCCAGGGGCTAAGATTTAGACACGGTCTAAATATTCCACTGCAGGAAACTGTCGGTCACTTATAATATTATATTAAAAAATACATTTATGGCTACTGTGTGGCCATCATGTAAAAACTATATGGTTTGCGTGACACCACTGAGTCTTTTCTAGGGCGACACGTAAAGTGGTCTGTATGAAACGGGCCTAAGTCTTTAATAACTTTTTACGTTTAATCTATTTCTATATTTATTTTTTGTGTACAATAAGTGAGAAAATGGATTTTTGCACAGATCTGTTGATACAAAAGGAATTAGAAACCGTTAAGTTTGTGTGAACAATGCCAAGTATTTTTGTTTCACATCCAGACAAAAATTAGTGACCTTTTTGATTTTGAAAACGGTTTTTAAGGCAGAGTCACTAGTTGTATATCAATAAATAATTCTTTTGCCAAAATACCATCTAGAATACTCTTAATACAATCATCTTCGAAAGGGTTTATGATGAATTTCATTTCTGAGTTATCCTCAGAGAAATATTGTGAAATATTTGATTTTAATGATTGTAGATATTCCGAAATATCTGTAATTATATTTGAATTTGGCTGAATTTCATTGACTTTCCTAAATGTGTTTAGTGTCTCGAATGCTGAAAGATCATTCTTAGATACTTACGAAATAAATAAATTCAATTTTCTCACGAATACATTAACTTAATCATTAGCATAAAATATGTTTGTGTTTGATCCTTGCAGACTTAAATTTAAAATATTTTCGACGGTCAAATATGTCAGCCATGTAAGTAGTCTTGACAGCCATTTGTCATCACAAAACAATTTGAACTTTTCTTCATCAATATCAGTCAGAAGTAATAAAACTTCCAGTCTTAGCTCGATTACCCTGGTGAGAACTTTTCCTCGTGAAGGCCACTTTACCTCTAAAGAATAAAGTTATGAGTACTGTCCATTTCGTTACATAATACTATGAATAGTCGTGAATTGAGAAGTCTGGCTTTGATTAGATTTATGACTTTTACAGCACTATCAAGAACTAATTTTAAACTTCTAGGCATGTTCTTGGATCCTAATGCTTGTCGGTAAATCATGAAATGCATAGTTTTACATAATAGGGCAACTTTTTTTATTCTTGTTGCAACTCTGGTCATCCTTTTAGTCATTACCCTCAGTCCATCAAAGCAAAAACCTACACATTTACTCCACAGCAGATCTATTTTAATCAAATATTCATTAATGGTTGTAAAATTAATTTCAGATGTTGTGTGGGTTTGTAAAGGCTTACAAAACAAAAACTCTTGAATAATTTCATCACTGGGATCGAAACATATAAATGATATTAATTGAGTCATGTTAGAAATATCAATACTCTTATCAATTTAAAGAGCAAAGAAATTACAATCTTTTAAATAAAGCAATAATTTATTTTTTACATTCAACGACATTCCATCATTCCTCTTTTGATAGTATCGTTTGAAAATAGCTCTTTTTCTATTTCTTTTACAACCTTGTCTCCAAGAATACATCGCATGATTTCTTTTACTGCAGACAACACTAGTGTTTCCCTAATTGTGTGTGGTTTTCCATCTTTAGCAATAACTAAACTCGCTAAATATGATGCTTAAACAATATTTTCATTGAAGTTCGTAAAACTAATCATACATTTCGATTCCTTCCGGAAAAGAATAACTTTTTAAAGAAAAAATCAATAGGTTTGTTTTTTGTTTCTGGATGCTGTGATAATTGGTGGCGCTTATATAACGATGACTTTATACTTTGATTCAAAAGAGTTTCTTGACAAATTACACATTGAGGTAACGGAGTAGAATTTTTAGAATCAAATTTTACAACAAATCTAAATTGTAAGTAACTATCATCATATTTACGATTCGACTGCGTTTTCTATTTTTTAGTATTTGAGCTTTTACTTTCTAAAATCTTTTCACTTTTACTCAATTTTATGTCACAAAAAAAAAGTATAAAAAAATTACATAAAAATATAAAATCTATTTGATGTAAATAACTCGCGTGACACTTGTGAACAAACTGAAGGAACTCAAAAAACTAATGTAAAAACACATTATTGTGAAATAAGGATACGATTAATCCGATAAAGTTTATCAGTTTATGTTATATTAAAGAGATTATCGTTATCTTAATTGCTACGACTACAAACGACCTCCACACCACCAAATAAACTAAATAATATTTAATGTTAATAATGATTCTTCCCAATTTTTTTTTATAAAGAGATTTTCTTCGCGTATTACCTATGAGCTTTTCGCATATCACAGAATGAGAAGCGCTCTAATATACACTTTAATAATATTCCGGAAAAAAAATTGAACATCACGTTTTTAAATTGTTTATAGGAAGTTATAAAACGTTTTAAATAATGTTTTAAGAATTAAAACATGTAGAGAATTAAAACATCAATTTAATGCATTGATATAATATTTTTAAAACATAATAATATTTTTTATCGATCTGGGATAATCAAATACATGCATTATACGTATACAAGTATATTTACTAGTAATGTACAAGCTTATTCAGCTCATCAGTTAATCATGTATTGTATCAAACTATATTATTATTACAGGTATTATATAATATAATAAATATACGCTCCCGATAACTTTATAGGTTCATCCGGTTATAAACTTATATTTCTCATACTCCCGCCCATTACCAAAGTACTGACCTAAATCTAGAATGTATACAATATTATGTATTATTATGTATCCTATGTAATTACCTTATCATAAATTAAATATATTCACATGTCTTATTCCTTTCAGAATCTGTAAAAAAAACATTGGCAATATAAGTAAAATTTAAGTAGATTTATTTTGATTATTTTGTATTGTCGTTGAGAAGACAACCAAAATAGAGATATTATGACTGATTATATTTAATATTTTATTGATATGGTGAAAATATTGACTAAACTTATACTGTATTTATATTTAAATAATTATTATAATTTATACTATTCGAATTCGGTGCATCTCACACGACACGTGTACAACGTTTACATATTTGTACGTTCAATATCATAGTATATTGTGATGTGAAAATGGTCCACGACAGTGGTGTAGCCATATTGCATACCCATATCGCCGTGTTACTATAATTTTCTTATTAAAATCATATAATGCAGAAAAATAATAATATCTAACAACCATAACAACAATGAATTCTATGGTGTGTATGTAGTGATGTTGGCTTCAATATAGATTATTATAATGGTGGGTACTAAAAACTAAATCAACGAAATGTCAAAAAAATATCGTTTATAATCAGACATATAATACGAGTATACTTGAATTATTACACTAAAATCATGTATCGTACATCGAAATTTAATTTAAGAAACAGATAATATGATATACTAATAAACGATATTTCGAATATCACATAAGCTTGTCTCCCGACTGCAGATTTGGTAGTCATTAAACTTAAGTGTGCGGAAATTTCTGCGTATAGTCATTGGCGCAACTAGGAGGGTTCAAAATGATGTTTAGCATCCCTTGTTTTTTTCTGTCTAACTATTATTTCTTTAGTGAAATACCATCAGTTTTATGTTTTTGAGTTATGAAATATTTATCAAAAACAAATTAAAACTATTTTGATCATAAGTCACGATATTAATTTACTTTAAATCATTCTAATATTTCTATAATAAATTAATAGACGATTAGCATTAACATACACTACGCAGTAATGAATGGCTTACGAGTTACCTATTTTTTAAACAATAATGGATCACATCAAAAAGCACGCTGCGGTGGACTACAATATTACTAGTAACCCCCACGAGTTTTATTCTAACGTTTTATCGACCAGATTAAAGTTTAAACTAATAAAAAGAGGATAATATAATTATTTTGTATTTTATCATTAATATGAAGTGTCTATAAAAATTTTAAAAGTATTGCTTATTGTAGGTTTGTAACTTGTAAAATTGTGTAGTTTTAATAATTTTCCCTACATGACTTTGTGGGGCATTTACAATTTTAGCACCTCACGTTCTAGAGGTCTAGTTGCGTCTATGCTATATGTAGTATGAGGTAAGACGTAGTCGAATACAATAATTTAGGTACCACCGGATACTAATAAGGCCACTCTGACCACTGTCGCGGGCGAACATCAGCATCCGTCACTCCTAGGGCTGTCAATCAACCACCATAGTCATGAATCCAGACCATAGGCGCAACTAGGGGGGGGGAGTGCTTCAAACTCAAATTAAGCACTCTCTGGCCTCTGTTATGAAACACCAAAAATAATGTGAGAAAGGCGAAGTATCTTTTTTTTTATTTTTTGTTTTTATTAAAAAAATCAAAAAGAGGCTTTTCCTAGCGAGTTTCAGTTAAAATTCCAATAAGTTCTGCAACATATGAACGCAGTTTTTCAAGTATGCAACAAATTAAAAATTGGTTAAGTACAAGTAAGTCAAAGAAATAGTTTACTGACTTATTCATTTTGAATATTGAAAGGCATATTGCAAAATACAAATTTCAGAAAAAAAGAAAATCAGCGTAGAGTATTGAAATAGATATACATAATTTTAGCACTTTATAAAATTTAGGTGTAGTTGCCTATAGACCAGATCCTTCGGCATGACGGGTTGGATTTTCCCCGAATGGTATGTGTGATGACAATTATCTCTTCATAAGAATAGTTTAGTAGTTTAAATCGAATTTAGATCTAGGGTGGCCACATCCAAACATATTGTTTGAAAACAAAAAAAAAGTAGATTAAAAACACCTTTTTAATATCTTCCATATTTTTAAAAATTATAATACTGAACATTTAACTTATATTATAACAAATGATGGTCATATTAGCTAATTTATTATAAGTACCTATATTTTTTCCCATTATAAGTATCTTAGAACTAAAACATTTTTTTTTTTAAATATTCAATTATTACAGCTAAATTATTAACAATTTTATCCTTATTAATTTTAACAAGTACATCTTTTTACACAACATAAGCATAAACACTTCTAAATTAGGTTGACTTAAAGAATTCTTTAATAGGTTTAAATTATACTTTAAATTAGAAAAACTTCTTTGACGGGTCGCTATGAAAAAGATAAACTTAAAATTAACTTATAACCTTAATACAATTTATCATAAAATATTGAATACAGATTATATGTTTGTAAAATATTAAATAGAAGTACTAAGTATAAATATCAAACAGATCTTACAACAATTACAAATACTTTTTAATGAACCCTATTCCTTTTTAAAATCATTTTTTTCAATATATAAAGTCACCATGTAAACCCAGTATATAATATACCGGTATTTATGTTTTTGTAATTTCTGTTTTGAGTACCGTTATCTATTTTTTTCATTTTCGAAAACCGATATATATTTTTAACGACATCGGTAAACAAAGTCTGTATTAAATACCGCATGCCAATTAAAAAATAATAAATTTTTACCAAAAACTCAACATTTTAATATACTAAAAGTAAAAAATGTCGGCAAGCGAGTACCGCTCTGCTGTACAGTATGTGTCGAGTAGATCACTTTCATGGATGTGTTAAATTTGAATTCAATGATATAAATCATTGTATACGAAAAACGATTCTGAGCGAAGTCGATCTGTCAGCCTATATAACTAAATATATTCTATGATATTGCTATTAAAATAATTCATATTACTATTAATAATACAGTAGGTTGAATTAATTTTGCAGAAAACATTGTATTAGAAAATTTAATTGAGTGTATAAAATATAATAATATACTTTAAAGGTTTCAAGAACCCTCAAAAAATATTTTTAAATTACAACGAAATAAATAACATCGTTATTTTTTATTTAAATATCTAATTTCATCCAAATTTAAACTTAAAATGACTAAAAAATTATTTATTTAATATATTTTTTTTTTTTTTGATTTTTTGGTTACATTATAAACTACTTACGAAAAACCTTGTTTTAAATTTTCAATCCTTAGTTATAAAAACTCATTATTTTATAAATTTTTAACTACAAAACAGTTTGCAAATATTCAATGATGAATTTCAGTAAAAATTCAAAGTTTAAATGCTTATTAAAAAAAAATTGTGTCTATGTATTTTTATTATTTATGACCTGCTATTTTTATCCAATGTCTAATTTCAAACGCTCATAAAAAATTACGTTGACTTTCAGTATTTTTTTTTTTAGAAAGGTAGAAATACTTATAAAAACCATTGTGTTAAATTTTCAAATCTTAGATCTGAATAGAAAAAATTTTTTAAATTTCCTAATTAAAAATAAATTCAAAATTTTGTGATTTTTACGTAGTTTCTCGAAATTTCAACTTTAGATACTTATACAAATCTATTAGATACTTACGCTCACCTTATTTTTTAATTTTTACTTTAACAAGTTATGAAGTTCATTATAATACATTTTCAGTTTTTGACACACTGAAAAATTTTTTATCGGCAAAATAAAAATAAAATAAAAAAATCCGAAAATTTATTATGCTTATAAATAACTCAAAAGTCAAAATATTTTGAAAATGTTATAGTGTATAGATATATATATGCTTATATAAAAATTTGGTGAAAATATTATGTATTTACAGTCATTATTTCTTTTATTACATTAAAAATAAAAATAAATTTTGTCAAAAAATGTCTTTACAAAAAAATTCCTGTTTTTCTTGGCGCATTTAAAATCTTTTGGGAATTTTTTACTTTTGACCCCCAAAGTATCAACTAGATCCACTTTTCTACCAGAAAAGATACTGATGAAAAAAATCGGAACACTTTTTTTACTGCACTAAAACGTGATGACAGACATAAAAAAACACACATTATAAAAACATTCATCGATCCGCTTAGAATCTAAAAAGAAAATTATTGTGGTACTAAAATAAAACTGAATTAATCGTTGGTTTACATTTTTAGCTTAATGCGTTTTACTTTTATTTTTTATACTTGAGTACTTACAGAGTATACTGCAGGGTATCATAATACACAATGTATCGACATAGTCATTGACGAGGCACAATCGTGCCAATTATTATTTTCTCGTATATTATTGTTATTATATAGGTATTATAAGATTTTATTCATTTTTATTCAACTAATATAATATGATATAACATTTTATTGTCAATTATTTTTTTTAGTTCTGTGTTTTTCCGTTTTGACTAATAAAAAACATTAATAATATTATATATAAAAGATATTAATAAAATAAATGCGGTGTTTTTTTTCAAAAATTAATTCAACCTACTGTATTACCTATTAAATGTAAAATAAATAACTTTAAAAAATATAAATATATATTAAAATATAGGGTGTCAGACAGTTTCCACACAGAATCGTTTTTCATATCTATGCAATGATTTATCGTTGAATTCAAATTTAATACATCCATTATTGACTACAGTGACATTCAATGACACGAAATATACACAAGGTTAGAGAAAAGTGATGTCTGGGAGTATTGGCAGAAATCGAGGGGGTGTACTTATGATAGTCGACACTTCGGCAGTCGGAATTTTTTTGAAAAAATTACCTATTTGCTTTATTTATAAATCGAAATTAACTTGAAATTAAAATGAAATATATTTTATAATCGTCAGTCTTCACTTCTCAGTAAAAAACTTTTGAATTATGAAATATGAATAGTCAATGGCAATCAATTTTAGGTAAAAATATAAATAAATATACATTTAGAATAGCTCATGTCAATTGTTAAAACTGATACAACATTTTGCCGTGTCCCGTCCACTATCCATAGCCAATCATTACACTTCGCGTATCTATCTAATAACTAGGTGCGGATGACTACCAGTCAAAAATCAATTGAGTCATAATCATATCTAATCTAGTTTTTACTTTTCATTTCAACTTATAATGGAAAATAAAAGGAAATTAATTAAACTTGAATGCCTTAATATCATGGTGGTGTTTTTAATAAAGACTATCTATCTAAACAAAAGCATCAAGATGGAAAATAAGATTTAATAAGGCATTTTGAAGCTGGTATTTTTACATTAGAATCATTTTATTGAAAATATTATAGTCAAGTTATAGATAACTGAATACATTTGACGGCAGAAAATGTAGTCTTTTCTTTTATATATTGAAGCATCACACAGATAATGATTCTAATAACACGTTATTGTAAATTATGGAATCAGGACATCAAGTAATAAGTTTAAAATTGTTATACTATTAACTGTCTTATGTCAACACATACATCATCCATTTCTACAGGCTACGGCATCCAATGAAAGAGTATTCAGTATTCTTAAATTTGTAAAAAAAAAATAATTGCAAACAACCACGACTAATGAGCGATATGACAATATTATAGTACTGAATTCGTCCAAGGACATTTTGGATGAGATTGATATAGCAACAATGAAAAAGTTAAACAATCCCTTAAAGCATGCCGTATAAAAAAAGTATAGTCTACAATAATTGTAAAAACATTTTTAATTTTATTATAATTTATAGAATATAAGAACTTGGTGAAATTACATTGAAATTATTAATTTTCTTTTTTTAATTTCTACCTTCGCTGTAATTTTAACAAATCCTATATTTAATTGATAAATATGATAATATACATAGGTATTTATCTAATACATTTGTCTTTAGACTAAATTAACATATTAATATATATTTGATTAACAGCAAAAAGTTATTTTAGAATTTCGTTTGTCATATTATTGCTTTATTATTATTTTTTTCTAATCGGTTAATATATAAAGTCTTTGGTGTCAACAATTTTGTATGACACCTCTGCCACTCCGATTTTTCTCGTGTCGGCCATGGCGTACATTAGCAATTTACTGTATCCAGTAGAACACTTTTCTGGTTTTTCTTATAATTTATAAGTAAATATACAATATGAATACATAGGCAGGTACTGTGTTATGTGTATAAGCGGTGTTGTCATATTACAGACATTAGAATTAGATAGACGTTTGCCAACATAAAAATATGATGAACGAGTAACGAGTTTAAATTCCATACGTCCCTGCGCCCCCCCCTCACCGTCAAAACACTACCAATGCCACTCGACAATTACACTTCTTACTACCAGTAACTCACCATAAAGATCATGTGTGTGCATCGCATACTGACAAGTAACGACTATTATACGATTGTATTATATTGTCATCTTTGTTATTTGTTATTGTGTGCACAACCGGAAGAGAAATGAGTAATGACGCACGTTGCGCTGACTTATATGTGCGTGTGAATGTGTGACCATCACGCTCGGTCACTCCCACTACTATTCAATCACAACATAATATTGTGTGGCTATTCAACATTATATTGAGATTATGTAAGATGTTCAATGACCAATCGCGATTCACGAGATATTAACTAATTAATTTTTTTTGACTGACCCCCCCTCCCCACTGGGACACACCCGAACAATGAATTTATTACTTAAGCAGTATGCACCCATTTAGCAGTTGTCTCGCCCACAAGCTCACGAGTCACGATTAAGCTACAAAATCAACATTTTGCTTTTAATAATTTATAATCCGTGGAGGAAACATGGCATACGAATAAGTCGCAAAATCTTAAAATAATGATTATTTTAATCACCATAATAATATTATATAGGTGATTATAGTTTTCTGAACATCGGCTGTTTACTAACAAATCATTCGCATACAGCAATGGTTAATAATAAAACAATCACTAGTCTCCATAAATATGTTACTATACCAGCTACAGGTCTTTTTAATGTTAACTAATTGACGTCAAAGACTTTCACTTGACCAAAAGTCGTGACTCGTGAGACAACTATGAAGCATAATATGTAGTATGTTTAATATAATATATAATTCACGTGTCATAAATATATGTACCCATCATAGTAAACAATAATTAATAATAACGCATTGATAATAATAAATTATTGTCATTTGAATAAATGTAGAAAATCAATGATTATACATTAAATAATTCTCATTAGACAGTTAGCGATGATAACAGGTCATCAATTTGGGTTATGTGATACAAACAATAAAACTCAAAAGCCAGTTAAAAATAAATATTTTATTTAACCAATGTGACATCAAAATGATCCATAACATCTAGAACATTATTATATAAAGTATTTCTAGACTCGTCTATTTTATCAAGTTAATTGAACAACCATTTGAAAATTTAAACATTATACCTGCAGTTTACAACAATAACCTTTATTATAATAAAGGTAAGTCTTTTTATCTAAATATATCATTTGATTGTATAAATAATTATCATTATATGTACGTCATATTATTCATCACCCCAAAGCAGAGAAAGAGTTTAACATCCATAAGCAATTGAAAATACAATTTTGGCTATACAATTATTTTGTACTTTTGAAAGTCCAAAGACATAAAAAAGGTCTTGAGGCATTTGAGTTGTTCACTTAACATTGTATTAAAATTAATTGGTCTACAAATCAGTAATTATAAAAAAATAGAAATACAATTAAGCGTAAAAAAAGTTAGTTTAAAAAAATATCTGTTAGGTCTACTTTCAAAATTAATTTTAGCAGACAACAATTTACCTATTTCTGTAATTGGATACAATTTTTAAATTTGATTTATTAGTCTACCTACACATAATGTAGTAAATTATTACTTTCATATTATGGCTGGATTTAATTTAAACGTTAATAATAATAATTAATATGTATCTTAATAATATTATTAATCATTAAATAAGTAACTGGTGTTACGAGTGAATATTACGTTCAAGAAAAAAAAAATATTAATCAACATAAAATGATACATAAAGAGGATTTGACAAAAGAACAAAAAAAAAAATAAAAATAAAAATAAATTGGGTCATTATTATAATAAACAAAAACAACCACAATTAATTATGGCGTATAAAAAACCTATTTATTTATTATTCAATGAATGCACATATTTTCTTATAAAATATAAAATAAATTATATATATATATATATATATATATATATATATATATATAGATTAGTAAAAACAAAATAATTATTTCATTATTGTATCCATGCTAAATCATGATTTAAATTGTTTTATCTTAAATATTTTTGACATAATTGTCGCACCTGTTTATTTATCCGCAGCCTTACAATATAACACACTTCCTCTTCTTAACAGGTTCAGGGGGCTCTAAAGCTGCAAGAATAGCTTCATCAAATACATTTTTTAGTCCTTTCTGTAAATAATAGAAGATAAGTATTAAAGCAAATTAAAAAAATCTCAATTATGTCATACAGGAATACAAAATGATAAATAACAATAACGCATCAGATATTGCATATAATATTTTTTGGAATATAAAAATAACTT
The DNA here is from genome assembly GCA_014851325.1 of Pentalonia nigronervosa. Lineage (NCBI taxonomy): Eukaryota > Metazoa > Arthropoda > Insecta > Hemiptera > Aphididae > Pentalonia > Pentalonia nigronervosa. The sequence continues at coordinate 16,112 of JACXSJ010000677.1, read as the reverse complement.
AAATAGTAACAAAAAATAAATTCAATTTTTGAATTTATTTGTTATCATTTATGATAGAATCCCACAAATGCTTGTCTAGATTTAATCTAATCAAATAATATTTTTGGAATGTACAATTTTTTTTATTAATTAAGTTTGTCAGAACTTTGAGATTCTAAGGAATATTTTAATACATTTCAAAAGCAATCTACCATTAGCCATGCTATGTAATTGTACAAGGAACTATTTTATACACTCACATGTACAATGCACATATCAAAAATCTATTCTATTATTATTTTTTTTTTTTTTTTAAAGTGATGTTTTATTTTTTACTCAAATGGACTATTCTTATTTTATTAGTACCTACATAACAATGCTTACTCTGATTTTCATTCTAAACGACCTTAGTATTAACAAAGGAACAATAAATGCAAATTTTTAAAATTATTTTAGTCGGTTAAATATTTTGGGTATAAATTCTTAAACCAAGTTTATTACAATTTAAATAACAATGATAAAAACTGTGGTACGATCATTTCCTTGTAAATGTTATAGAAAAAATAAATACTTTTTCAGAATGAATATCAGAATATGGTTGTGTACAGTTGGAATTACAATCAATAGATTTATTTTAAATGTTAAACAGCTTTCAGTTTAGCAAACAAAAAATTGTATCTTGTAATAACTTGATTTTTCTGATAAATCATAAAAGTAAACATTAACTAATATTTAATTGTTTCAAAGTTACAAACTATAATTTAATGAGTTTAAAGAGTTAACTACATAAATATTTTATTCATAAAAAATTAATTTTACTAAATTTGTCTAATCAGTATAGTTATTAGCTTCTTCTAATACTGAATCTTAACCATAGATAAATGTGCCAAATATATTACAGTGAAAATTCTCTTTTAAAGGTAGATGTTCCTAATACACTCCCAATAGTGAAAACAGGGGAAAAAACCTCTTAGACACTGAAAGTAGTTTTTTTAGGGCACTTTTTAATGTAATTTTAGAATTGCACCCCACTTACATTTAAATTGTTATAAGTAATATATATATATATTTCTTTTTACCTATAAATTGTTTGAATAAATAATAATAATTAATAATTGCAAATAAATAAAAACTGAGTTCTAAATGTAGTTAACTACATACATACATAATCTATATCCCAAAACCAAACTGAACTTTTCTGAATAACAGACACAATTTTGATGAATATCTACTATTCAGAAGTTTAGAAAGTATTTTCTTTTACCATCAAACGCATGTATTATAGTTAATCTTTTCAAATCAAATTCCAATAAATATCAAAACTCCATTATACTAACTTGTGTAAGTGCTGAGCATTCAACATATTTCACAGCTTTAAGTTCTTTAGCTAGCTTCTCTCCTTGTTCAAATGATATTGATTTTTGTTTATTTTTGGCTAATTTCTCCACAGTTGTGGCATCTTCTCTAAGGTCTATTTGTGTACCAACCAACAGGAATGGTGTTTTTTGACAGTGATGCGTTATCTCTGGAACCCACTAGGAAATACATATTGGTTATTATCAGTTAATGACTTGGTTATATTAAAATATTCTTACTTTTTCTTTGACATTTTCAAATGAAGATGGTGAAACCACAGAGAAACAAACAAGAAACACGTCAGTTTGTGGATAACTCAAAGGTCTGAGCCGATCATAATCTTCCTGACCTAATATTTGTTGAATAAGCATAATAATTTAATGTAAATTAATCTGAAAAATTACTATTTCAATGTTAAAACATTTACCTGCTGTATCAAATAAACCTAATGTGTATGGCTCCCCACCTATCATAACTGTCACTGCATAGTTGTCAAAAACCTTAAAACAAAAATTTATTTGTTAACAATTTAAAAAATATAACATTCTTTTGATAAGTATAAGGATTCTTTAATATATGCACGTTTGGTGATATAATTATCTATATCGGAAATTTAATTTGTCATCATTAGTTGGTGTTATCACAATCAAAGTGTATAGAACAAGATAATCATTGTTTGGGACACATAGTTATTTCTATTATAAATATATTATATTATTATATACCAAATTTAAAAAGTATAACATAAAAAATGAATTGACAAGAGATTAATGCATGAATAAATAATATTAAATCAAACATAACATATTAAGATAAAAAAGTTTAAAGGTTATATAATCATTGTAGTACCTAGTGTACCTAGTGTCTAATTATGTATACAACAATGTACATATATACCGTCTACGACTAATAAGTACTAGGTAGTAGTTTGTTTCTTTTAAATGTTGATTTATCATATAATAACATTTAACTTATATTTAATTAAATTTATACTTATGGGAAGTAGGTACCTAAATCAAAATATGATCAATTTGTAATGTACCTAATATAAATTTAAGGCATAAATGCTAAGTATTGTTTGTTTTCATATTATTTATGTACACTGCCTATACTTAATGTATACCTAACTTAATTTAGTTTATGCATGCATATTAAAAATAACTATTAGGTATTTATCAAAAAAATAATGATAGGTAGATACATAATTAAGTAATAATTTTGTTTGCAATTATTTTTTTGCTAGGTTTTTGGTTACCTAAACAGATTAGTAAATTACTTATTGGAGTAAATTGTTTTATTACAGTAAAAATCTGAAATTTGTAATTTTTATGATTACCATTAAATACAAAATAGAGATATAAAAAAAATAATTTGTTCAAAAGAAAATAATGGTACTTAAAAATTATATATATAGAGTACCCAAACATAAATAATACTGTAGATTGATAGTTAAGTAATGCGCACTTACAGTCGGTACATATTCTGAAGGAAACTTGTTTGTCGTGTACGATATAAGCAGACAAGTCTTACCAACAGCTCCATCACCAACAACAACGCACTTAATGGTCTGCATGTTGCTGCTATGGAAACACTCCTACGTGTACACTGAAACAAAGCGAACATAGTTACAACGGGCCAACGAAACAGGAACTAAAACTTTGTCGATCCAAACCGGTGCAAGGTTATCCCCATATTATCCTGCACCGGGAGAATGCACCATGTCAATGATATGATGCAAAACGTAAACATCCAGGTGCATTTTTTCGTCACACCGGTTTGAAAGAGCAAATTTCTAGGAACACTGGCGTATACAGTCAATGTGCGCACTAAAATCGCATGCGTACATACAAACACACATGCACACGACCGTAGACACATTGGATGATACGACGATATAAAACGCAACTAAATGTACCATCATTAAATAATACGATTAGTATTTTCTACGAGTGGTCTCAGTTACCTGGCGAGTAAGCAGCGCGGAGCACTCGGCAAGCGTTCTCGCTGGTGGTCGCAGCACTCGAATGCTGCCCGCAGCGGTCTTCAGCCCGTGTACGGTGTGTGCCCGGCGGACCAGCTCAAGCGACCCGGTGCGTCGACAAGACAGAAACGGCGGAACGCACGCGTAAACGAAAAAACCGAACAGAAAACCAAAGCCAATGCCAAATTATTACAAGAAAAACAGAAAACCGTCCACGAGACGCACGGGTACTACTACTACTACTACTACTACGCTACATGTAATTCGGTTTCGGCCGGCGCGTACTGCGGGTGTGGGCGGGCGGGCGGGGAGGGGACGAAATTGGAAAAAAAAAACAAAAAAAATACGCTGCGCACGTACAGAGAGAGAGAGAGAGAGACCGCTGAAAAACGCGGCGACGAGTATCCGCGTGCACCCAAGGGCCGGACAGTCTTTTATGCGGCCACTTGCGTCTGACGTATGTGGCGAGTACCGTGCGGGACACTGCGACGGAACAACAAAAAATTTACGGGCGTCAACACGCACGCACGCACGCACACAACCGACGAACCGACGCTGGCAAACGCACACAAGCGGGCGCGCGTACGCACGCAATCCGCACACGAATGGAATTCTCGTGCCACGTTGCCGCACCGTGCGGTTTCGGTTGTGCGCGGTTGTGCGCCGCCGGCGGACGGGATGCCGCGGACGGAGCTCGAGTGCGCCGGACACGCGCGGTTGGTTGTTCTCCCGGCGGCTGACGGCGAGACGATAATAAGTGGCGACTGATAAGAACGTCGCAAAAATCACGCGATTCAAGATAGTGCCCACAGACGTTAATCGTGAATAATCTGCGACAGTGCTATACTATCTCAAACCGTGCCAGAAATATATTATTATGATTTATGCGGGGTCTCTGGAAGTTGGCCGCGGGGTTATATAATGTTCCAATAATGTCCGATCCAATCGCTAAACGTTCCACGAATAAACACCGAGTTATAATTGGTCCCTAGAAATACGGTGGTCTGTTCCTAACGTCGGGGCTCGGACCCCTATCTGAAGCACAGAACAAAAAAACAATCTAAAGGGATTTTTTACGTATTAAAAACATAATTATAATATGAATTGCTGGAAAAGTGTAAAAAGTCCCCTAACTAATAAACAAATCTTCAGTTTAAAAATTGATTAATTGTGCATGACGATTTTCCTTTAATTATGAATTGAGGAGCCATATAACTATATCATTTTTTTCTAAATGAAAATCACTCTTTTTCGCAATCAATTATTTGGCAAATGGTTTTTTTTCTGAATTTTGATGTACATAAATCTAAATTTGACACAATAGTTTCTGTGTTACTAAAGATAATAACCAAAGCTAATATTTTTAAAAAATGTGGAGATTGTGATTGAAATATTACAATTATTTCATATTTGATTTAAATATTATACCATAATTTGACGTTCAAAGATTGGCCATTAATTGATTTGAACACAAGTTAATCTTTTTTATATTAAACTTATAAAAACATTAAGAATGTTGACACTTTGACATAATTAATTAAATAAATAACCAAATGATTCAAGAGCTTTGGCTGTTTATATAGTTTTATAAAATTGTATTATTCCTAATTGTAATGTACCAATAATGAAGTAATAATAATATTGTTCTATAAAAAAACGACATTATTTCATTGTATTATATTTATATTATGTTTATATTAATATAAAATTAGCAAATTAAAATAAAATCAATAAAATTTATTGACGATTATATTATTCATTATTGACTGATGTGATGTATACAATGTGCAGTAGTTAGAATATTTATCTGCAAACTTGACTTTGCCAAATTAAAAGAACATTTGACATATCAATGCACTAAAATCTAGTACATTCCAATGCTACAAATAAAGTTTGATGCTATATTATTGTTATGAATTTATATGATTTCCACTTAATTTATTTGTCTAAATTCAATTAAAAACGGCCCAATTATTTATGCAAATATCTGTATTATTAATGCAGTATTAATAAATAAAACTTTAGTTTTTCATAAATTAAAAATATATCAAAATTCACTCAATCATTGATAGTAAATAAAATAAATCATTAAATAATTATTTTTTTTTATTTCAAAAATAACAAAATAACAATATATTACATACATAATGCAATAAAGTTAATGATAGTAAATTTGTTCATTTTTTTTTTTTTTTGGTTTGTTTAAATTAAGACAACTATCTTGCCAATCACAATACAAGAATTTTTGATGGTTCACTTATGCGCGTAGTTACTATATAGAAAAGGGTTGGTAAAGGAATAAGTAACAATAAAGCATAGTCAACTGGTGGATTTTCCAATTGAGTTATAGCTACAATACCAAATCCATGGCTGACCCAATGTACAGCTACGATCAGTATGTTTCTTGGCACACATACAGTGTTAATAATCAGATACTTTGCAGACTATTGAATTCAAAATAGTATTATTTATTGATTAATGGAACAGTTATTATATAATATATTAGAATAAGTCTATATAATACCTGATTTATTTCTGTAGCAAAATGAATTGCACTTGATATTACAGAAACAACAATTACAATATAAGGAAATGTGACATCTATTAAAAAATAAATATATATTAATTTAAATAACACACATTTAAAATAAAATTTTTGAAAAAATACTTACAAACAATACCTCCTAGAAACGCATGAATTATAGCTGCTATAGGGAAAAAATATAAACCGGCATACATAGTTTTCAAATAGGCCTCTCTGTTAAGATTGAAATAAGCAGACAGCGATGGACGTATTGTGACCAAAACAATTATACAGGTCAAATAAAAAATAAAAATCATGGAATACCTGAAATTTGTTTACCAAAAATCAAAATATGTTTTAACATATTATTGGAATGCATAATATACTGAAATTATATAACAACATTGGTAAATAGATACAATCATTAATAAATAATTGATGATTTAAAATATAAATAGAACATACAATGGATAGACAGCTTCTTGGGTGCATCGTAATGATTCACGGAAATCTGGAGTTGGATTATACAAAACTGTGTACCAATCAGATAACCATTGTGTACGACATGATTGAATCCATAGTTGACCAATTGGATCAACAACTAGAACTGCTGAAACCGCTGCAATAAATATTTCCAATATTGCAGATATATTTAAGACAATTTTCGTTTTGGTTTTTTTCTGAGAATTTCCACTGCAATAAAAAAAATGTAATTATTAACTAGTTAGTCAAAATATAAGAGATAAAAATATTAAAATAAAAACCATCTTTAAAAACAAATTCAAAAATAAATACCTTTTTCCTTTGAATGCCCATAATACTGATGACAGAGACATATCTATATACACAGCATGGAATAATAAAGGCACTGTTGCCATGAATAAGAGGTACATGAAATCATATGACGATGGTGAATCTGTGCATGGCTCACACATATGAAATGAATTCACTTTAGTACCTGACGGACATGAACCACAATCACTGGTACGTCCATTACCCAAATCTCGTCGACCACAATAGTAACCTGGACATCTCGATTCGAGTATATGGTCAATATTGTTATGATTCTAAAGACACAAAATCAGAAACCATTAAATATTAATACATATTTGACAAAAACATCTTACATTCTGTTATATTAAATAATTATAGATTTAACTCACGTTATAAAAATGCTGGTAATATTCTCCCATTACAGTAAGGGTAAGAGAGCACAGATTTCATGCATTCATGTTATACCTAAGCTCACAAACATTAACAATGTCATTAAAATATATATGTATATTAAATAATAAAGGCAATATTGTGTGACACTGTCACTTGGCAAGGGAAAGCTATTTATATCAAAAAATTATTTAACAGAAAAAAATATTTGAAATTGTTTTTTGTATGGAATATTATTTCCACAAAATAATATAATTTAGGAATGATACTTATTATATAGGAATAAGTATTTTTTTGAACTGGTTTTTACTGGAATTGTACAAGCCAGAATAATATAAAACTGTAAAATAAATTTCAGAAGTTATATCTGTAACAGTATTAGTTAAGATATTAACTAAGTTTCTAAAAATTGGTACTGATATTAAATAGGAATATGAGATTAGTATTTTATAGGACAATATTAGGCAGGACCGTATTTTTTGGGACTGATAATAAATAGAAATCAAATTTTACCAAAAATACGATACTGTACTTCTGTGTAATATTCTCCCAATTAACCAATTAACCCATCCTGTAAAATGCAGAGTAAAATTAGATTCTTGTTTGTTTATTTATCATTCTCAAATAATAATATTATTTTAAATCCTAACTAATACTATTCCTAACTGATATATACAATTCTAAAAAATTATTTTACTGATTTATATCATCCTAGTTTATACGATTCCTATAAATATAATTTCAAATAAACACTATTCCTGTGTAGTATCATTCTTAAATTTAGAAATATTGTTCCTCTTTAAGATATCATTCCAGACAAATATTTTTCAGAAAATTACAAATACTGTTTGCTGTAATTATTATTCTGATTTATATGTAGCCCAATTGGACAACAATCGTGAAGTTTGCTTGTCCTATACAAATGTACAAACTATAAAGAAAGTGACAAAATGGCTCTACAATGATGGGCTACAGTGCACGGTAAAAGATAGAAAAATGTATAATATTGTAAATAGTTGTACCATTAAGCATAAATATGTTATTAGAGTAGTACTTTTGTTTTATTTAAATAAACGATGGCGACCAATTACTGTAACAATGTTTAATGTTCATTATTTATAAACTATAAATATATTGTGTTAATGATTATTGTTTAACGTTTGTTAATAAGTGTATTGTTGGTAAAAATAGGACAACACATAGTTAAAATATGAAATAAACTTGAAAAGTACTCACATCAAACAATAACAATTCAGTCTTGCCGTGTCAACATAAACAGTTCATGCTAAAGCTTATCTATCAATCATTGTGGTGTATACCATGACAAATTAAATACTAAGTTTCAAAATAAAATAATAGTTTAGAATGCTATTTAATGTTTTTAAATATATTATGCACGAAAGACAAAATAGTAAATATATACTATGTATTTTTTTTATATATCTAAACACTGATGATAGTCTTTATTATGAATTTGAATCTTGGCTAAATAATATTTAGTGGTATTACAAAATATATTTCATATTTTCAAAATATAAATTACATGAATTATAAATCATAAAAATAATTGTTATTTGTTGATGGAATCGTTGATATTGATAATATTATAATTGACATTTTATGAACCTATTACCAAGGTCTTAGTCCATAACCGTGGTAGATGACTTAAAATTCTGTGATAATAACAAAATGTTGATAACTTATCTGTGGCTATCGTAATTTTAAATTTTGATAAAATCATCAAACATATTTCAATTTTATTTGTATTTTATATATTGTACGGCGTAGAGCGTACACACATATATCAGATAAATTTTAACATTTTGACAATGTGATTTTTCGATAAGCACTTATAATCTAGGTAAAGAATAAGTCATAAGTACCAGACTAGAAGCAAGACCATTATTAAACATAGTATAATATCTATTGAAATAGTTAATAAACCATTATAAAAATAATAAAAGAAATCCAATAGGTAGCTTAGAAACATTCATATTTTTAATGTACATTAAAGTAATAATACATATTCTACACAATAAGTCAATACTTTATAAAATTAAAAACAATTTAATCACACTTTAGTTTTATAATATGACTTAAAGATATTAAAAAATTTATTACACTGATTTTGTCCGCTTATATTTTAAACATAAATCTAGTTGATGTTTTTCTATAATACGAGTTTGTTCTAGCTTTTTTTCGGCTAATCAAGTCCTATAACATCTAAATCAATTTTGCTTTGTTCATTAAAATTTCCATTTTTTATTTTCCTGATCTCCAAATAGATCTAGACTTTTTTCTATTGCTATTTTAATCTAGATCCTAAACTCAGGATTAAAAATAGGGAGAAAATACAACTTTTGGTTAGGCATTATTTAGTCTTATAAGCCTTAAATATAATACAAAATATCATGAACATTGAAATAATCTTAATAATTAAAAACAATTATTTAATAATTAATAAAAAAAAAAATACAACAAATTGAGTTTGTTATAGATTGAATGTAATTAAACAAAAAACTATTCTTAATAAATGCTTGTTATAAAGAAAATAATAGAATTTGTTATACTATAAACTCATCTAGTTCTTTTCTTTATGAAATTTATTATGTTAAATTATATACATATGTATACATGTAAAAAAAACATTTACGTCTTAATTTATATAACAACCAAATAATATAACAAAATAACATTTATAAGTTATAATATTATAAAATAAAATAAGTTTAAAGTCCAGGTAAGGACGAGGAATCAGAATTAACCAAACTGTCAAGATTGTCAAGTATATCATAATTGATTTTTGATGATAGTTTTTTTTTTTTCAAAACTCGTTCCACAGCTTCAGCTGCTGTCTTTGCTGGTGTTCGTAATGAATTTTTGGCTTTTTTTTCTTTAGCTCTGATAACCTTTGGGTTCTTTGCTCTTTCTTCCCTACTCAATTGCATCTTTTTGAAAGCAGTACCATGCATTTTCATCCACATATCTCTCTTGATTTGGTGGCTTTCTTTAGACAAAATATAAGAATCTATTTCGTCTTCATCTATAATAACATCACACAATGATTCCTCTTCATCATCATCTTCATAAGACCGTTTACTTTCAGATAAACCCATAATTTCTAACGAAGGGCCTATATTAACGGGTTTGCAACTGCCTCCTGATTCAGGGGATACAGCTGCTGCAATTTCAACCAAGTTGACACCTAAAACAGTAGTATTTTTTTTCTTACTTAGTTCTTTTTCAATAGCTGTTTTTACTTCATCAATAACTTTTTCACTATCGTTTGCTTCAAAAAACTTGTCTATGCGCTCCTTATCTCTAGCACGAGCAACTCGATAGGATGGAGGATCATGGGTTTCTTCCAAGTCAACAGTCATAAACTCTTCTATTGACAACATACTAGAAGGTGTGTCTTTGAACTCCAATAACCGTTTCTTCAAAGTGGCATGGTGACAATGAACAACTTTAATAATGTCATCAGTAGTACGGTTAAAATCATGCATACGCCCAGAAATCAACAAAGCTGCACCACATAAACTGGATGGTCTTCTACCTAAAATATGAAACAAGAGATTAGGCATAGACATATTTTGATATTGAAATTAATTGGATTTTCAAAAGAGCATAAAACAACTACAAATTATAAATATATACAAAATATGCACACCTTCTGTAAGTAATTGCTTGTATTAAAATTGTAGAGTTCTTAAATTAAATGTTAATAAAAACAATACACTACGATATAAAGTGCAATGGCTTAATATGGTAATTCAGCTAAAATTATATTCTGTATAATGAATAGGCCTAGTGAATAAATTTACCTGTATGAATTGAGTCTCTCATCATTCTTTGTAGTAATCGCATTGCTGTAGTATACACAATATGGGTTTTATCACCAAAATCCAGAGAATTAACAAAACGCATAAGGAAAATACTTGGATCAAGACTAGGCACTGTCAGAGTCAATGTTTGCATCATTCTCAGGTATGTCTTTCCTAACTCAAATGCATTAACTTCACTAGCATCAGCTACATCTAATAGCATGTGCATAGTGCCTTCCATACGACATGCAATATAAACAGATGCTGCATAGATCAAGGCATTCTTTCTGCCTCGTGTAAAGTGCCTTTTTAATGCCATATTATAATAGACACAAGCGTTTTCCAAGGTTTGAGGACTAAGGTTGAGACTGTTGCTTAATACTTGTATACCACGCCTAGCTTTAGCTTGAGTCATTTCTCGAGATGGCTGCTTCATTCCATGGTGAAAAGCACTGCCAAAGTTATGGAAATTAGCAGCTTGAGAATCAGATGATAAAAATTGTCCAACAGCACGAGATCCATGATCAGTTTCTTCGAACTGGACTTCAGAGACAATATGTGATTCGTCCATGACACCACCACAATCCATGCATACTGTTGGTCCATCACTGGAATCGAGGTTCAGAGAACCACAATCTGAACACTTCATGACTGCTGCTTCAAACCTAATTACCCAAAAATAAAAATAATAATAGTTGATAAGCAAAAAAATGTAATTCAACAAGAATTTAATGCAAACAAAATGGCAATGTAAATTGCTAAATGCATATTATTATTTAAATTCAATAAAATATAAACCAGGTAAGACTGTGTGTGGGATCAAACTTCAAAGATAACATTTATGAATTTATGAAATGATAATATGGCTATTGAACTATATGCATCGCTGACGACAAACAAAATGCCCAGTAGCAAAATTGAAAATACATGGTTCATTACTTGTGGCAAAAATTAATGTGTACAGTAGATGCGGAAAAATGTTAAAATTGTGAACCAGGATTTTACTTCGAGATCATTGATGACAGTGAAGAGGACTATACTTATAAAAGTCAGTTCATGAGGAAGTATACATCATAAACACAAGACTGATTGGTGCGAGTGGAAATGTTCTTTGGAATCAAATTCATTTCAAAATCAAGGGGTAATAAATAATCATATCATTAATTATTATAATAAACTATCATTTACTCAAATCAAAAACCACGAGTGTGTACAATACAATATAAAATAATATCATGTCACATGGTGATATCATTTTTTGTTGCATAAATGGACACAAACTCTCATAGCCAATCGTACTGTTAAAATTTAAAATTGATGATATTTCACAATCTCATTTTCCAACTACCCAACCAAAGTTAAGGATTGAAATTTTTTTTTTTTAACAAATATATAATTTTGTACTCCGAGGTACAATAAGAATACGCGCTAGTGACGGTTAATACTTGGCACTTGCTAGAAGAAGCCACCCAAAAGTGACACTTTTTGTTGTTTTTTTATTGTTATTATCGAATACAGTGTACTTCAACTAACTAATATATTATTGTACCTTCGATGGTTCGAGTGTTCCAAAAAATCTACAAACCGCCTGGAATCGATTTGTGTCGAAAATGGGTTGGCACTTGGCAGATAAAATGACTTACTATAATAACTATGAAGTTTAGTTGTTTCACCTTTCACGTTAAAGACTTCGTAGGTCGTATACACCACAGAAATGTGAAATGAAGTAGACTGCTGACTGGCGACTGCAGATCAGTAATCACTGATCAGCCGATGTCGGAGTATGCTTGATAAGTTGGAGATGTATTAAAATATAAATAATAAATTACATTATATATTTGTATATTATAACAAAATATCCACATAAGAATATTACCACAATTTTAGTATTAATACATTCTATGTGTTATCAATTATCATTGATTATAGAATATTATATAATCATTGCTATTACGTTTCGTGTTTACAGTGTATACCACCCCCCCCACCACACACACACACACAAGAATAAATCCAGTCCATTATATCACAGACTATTTTCATACATAAGGTTTGTGTCCTCTGCGACTATATTTTCGCGGTCATAAACTGATAAAAATTGAGGCCGTTGCTTACATTTTTATATAATAATATAACGTAATCAATGATATATATATGTACAATATTTGAATTTCATAGTGGATGAATGATTTATTTAATTAGTCTAAATTCTAAAATTCTATAGTAAACCTACTACAGAATCAAAAATTCAAAACTATAATATTTTTTGTTAACACATTGGAAACGAAGACCGTGCTAGACACGACCATGATTTTAAAATACGGAAGACGTACTACGGTAGAATTTATACAATGACAATACGTTTCGGAAGAACGCCGCGATCAACGGCGGTATTATTGTTCAATTCATACTACAATCATTTCCCGCCAATAATTTATTTTGTGGACGGGCTAATTTCTCGTGTTTTCTCTAGTTGTTTACTGGGTATTGAATAATGCGATTATTTATTTTTATAACTTTTTTTTCCAATTCTCTGAGTGTAGATCTAAAAATAAACATCATAATCAAAGACCCATTACATACGAGTAAATACTACATAAATACGACAATACTAATGTTCAAAACAAAAAGTCGACCGAAATATTTATTTTATATTCTCTATTGTTATAAATATGACTGTATACATAGATAGTTGGAATATAGGATTAATTTAAAATAGTATAATTGTTTTGTTTTGACGATATTAGAGGGGTATTCCGATGGTAAACGGAAAAAAAGTTCCCGGAGAAAAAGTCTACCTTTGCAGTATAAATAAAACCTGGACTGTAGTGGAGAGTATACGGCGGTATACATACCTTCTGATCATTACGAATAAACACCGTATACCTTTTGGTTATGGTCGTATACTCTGTTGTAGCAAAATCACAAAATATAATATAAAATTATATATAGTTATTAATTTATTATTATTTTCATTTTTGGTTGATACAATAAAAGACGTTCGAGGAATCGATCATTTTAAATTCTTTATTGAAAAGTTTTTTAGTTTATACAGTCGATCACCAAAACATTCTCATGCTTTACAAAATTGTTGTCAAGATTTAAATTCGCAGTTTAATAAAATAGGTTGTGTACTTAGTACTTGATGGGTGTCCAGTAGTTTAAAGACGGTAAAAGCAGTTTGGAAGTCATTTGTTGCCCTCCATTCTCATTTCAAAAGTTCTTGTGATGATAAAAGTAATAATAAAAATACTATTTCGGTATTTTTTGAATTGAAAAAAAGACTTGAAAGTCCAAAATTCATTTTAGATCTAAGTTTTATGTTTGATGTACTTCGAGAACTTTAAATTTTATCAAATGAGTTACAGTCTTAATCACGCTACCAAAAGCCGAACAATCAATAAAAAGAACAATTAGAATAATTGAAATTTCGAGCAAGAACTAGGAGAATATACACAAATAGTATTAAATGCTAAATCAAAACTATTATTTAATAACGTTCAACTTATTCCGAATCAAAACATTATTCCTTTAAATCAAAATCAATTCTTTCAAAGTATAATTGATAGAATGATGACAAAGTTAAGTTCAAGTTTAGACGATGAAAACTATCAATTGCTTAGGGATATTTCAGTACTGGATCTTAATAAATTAAAAACTAGAAGTAGTGAAAGTAATCGATATGGGGAATTAGAACTTAGAAGAATTTATAGGCGTTTTGATGTTGATGAAATTGAAGACTGCGTTAGGTTAGGTTAGGTTAGGTTAGGTTAACATGCAAACCATGAGGAAGAATAATTTTCTTCCGTTCCGGAATCAGATTTTTTTTTAAGTACTTTTTGTCGTTCTTTAGAAAAGTATGATCGCAAGCTTTTTATTTTAGATTTTACAGCTGCCACGTCCATGTTAAATGTTATGCCGATCGCGGAATCGTTTCTTTTAATTTTGTTAGTGTACCATTTATGGTTGGCATCCCACAGTAGCGGAAACGATCTAAATATAAAAAACAAAATAAATACTCAGTTACCTAAATTACTATGTAAATAAAATTAAATAAATGTATAATCTAATAATTAATATAAACAAATGTATTAAATTAAAAATTAATATTAATTTAATAATTTATTACCTGTATTCTTCAATGAAACGTGATGTTTGGTTTTGATCTTCACTTTCAGCCATTTTTTAATAAAAAACAAATAGGTATTTGTAATGGCTCAAAATAATAGTCAAGTGGCTAAAATGCACGACGTGTTGAACGAATTCCCACTGAGCGCGGAAGTCCTTGCGTTTAGGCGTGCGTCACGAAAATGTTACCGTTCAACTCGAAAGGGCATGCGTTATTGCAAGCTTTTTTGTGCAACTCGTGGTGCACTATGACGCATGCGTCTAACGCAAGAAAAAGCGCACCAGTGTAAACATACCTTTAATGTAACAATGCCTTAAAAAACTGTATTCTCCAATGTTGAATGTGTTAGTGACAATTCCAAATATGGTACTTTATCGTTGTATTTGTCATAAACGGACAACTAATAACTGGTCTTATTATATTTTATGTTATATTCTGAGGCAATAGTCCTAATTTAATATTTCATAAGTACCTAGGTGAACTATTTTTGAACTTTGTTATAAACTAAAACTTTTTTCTGGGGGGTGCAGTGGGTCGTGTTTTAAGGAAATTAGTATAGACAATTTAACATGATGATATTAAAATGACTTGTAAGTGTGTGTAAAGTAAACGAACATAAGTGTATGTGAGATTTTATCCTCAAATCACTATCCCAATCCAATCAATTTATTTTCGACACTTACTATTCTCTTTTCCTAAATTGGAGATATACTCCAAAATCAATTCCGGTCCTCTCTATCGCAGCCAACTCTCTTTCCAATTTTTATCAATATATTATTAAATCAAACAAACCTCAAATCTACGAGCAGTCCTATGAATCCCTCTTATTCACCCCTCTTGTTCACATTGATGGTCAATTCACCGATCTGTCTTCTCACCAGCTTAAACAAATGTCTAACTCCGTGGTTAATAATATCCTTTCCAATCACCTCAAACTTCGTTTTCCTAACACTTTAGTAATCTACACTGACGGATCAGTCTCCCGGCTATCAGCTGGATACTCTTTCTATATACCTGAGCTGCATGTCTCTTTCGCAAATAACCTCCCTCCTACGACATCTTCCTTTACTGCAGAGTGTTATGCAATCTACGAAGCCCTTTTATTTATTTCAAATACAGATCCGGGTAACTACTTAATAGCTACTGACTCTTTGT
>JACXSJ010000676.1:107049-186267 GCA_014851325.1 Pentalonia nigronervosa | reverse complement strand
GGGATATTTCAGTACCTAAAAGTTTCTAAATTTAAGTATTTTGTGTTATATTATTTGTTAGAAGTATACAAAGCATAAATGTTTATAAATAAAGTAACAAAATAGTTTTTATTTCTTTCAAGATGGTCTTATTTAATATGTGAGCAAAACGCTAACACGTCACTAACGATGTCAAAATATTAGCGTCACCAACGACGGGGTTAATAACATAATAATGCCGATGCCGACGCGCAACGACGCTGCTGCGACGATACGACGTCGAAAATAATTCGCTGAAAACAATTTAATTGGTTATGTGCACACCAATTCCATTATAACGCGGGCTGCGTGTTTCGATTTGCTTTAATTTTTGCACTGTACAAATGTGCACAACTGCAGCACTGCGCTACTATAAAATAATACACGCCGATACCGTTCCGTCGCGGACAGCCGGACGGCCGTTTAGCAGTCGAAATAACCCAATCCAAATATTAAATATAACATTATAATATTATTATTTTCTTTATATTCTGAATTTACATTTTTATATTTTCAAAATAATCCTAATCACATAGCAGGTACTTAGTTGTATTATTATGATTTACGTTTTCAAATTTTCTCGCGGTTGGGTAGGTAGTGCACGTGCACTTGTGCACATACACACGAGCCGCCACTGAGCTGAATACATAAGTCTCATAAATATATTTATTAGTTTTGTTTTCAATGTTTGTTTATCGACATTAAAAAATCAAATCCATACAAACAAAAATGGTACCATTGATATACACTTATAATAATCGTTATTTATTTATTTTTGCTGAAAATTGTAGACACTTCCTAGTATATTAAACTTTATTATTGGGCTAATTATCATTGAACTTTTTAAACGACAACATACGACAACCTCCCGATCACTGCCCATGACATTAATAATTATTGCCATAGGTACAGTTTACCAGCGAAACTTACAGACTAGAATTTTTCTTCCTGAAATGTTGGTTAGGCCGTTAGGGTATTGTATGGTTGCCTCTTGTATATCTAGGAACGAGTGTCAAGGGGGTAGAGCGTGTGTACGAGATAATTTGTCAAATTATTTATGCAAATTTTCCTACGCAAACGCAAGTTACAAAACGTCCCACAGACGCACTGTTATTATTATTAAAATACGACCATCGGTCGGGACAAAGCCGCTCTGCCGTTCTCTATGGAAACGAAATATTTTGCCATCACTCTTCGTGTTTTTTTCCTTACGAGAACTGTAGATAATTATTTTTTCAGCATACTATTCTTATTCGTATTTGCATATTGTTGTAATCATTTTATTTTATAAATTTATACGTTTACCCGCTTGTTATAGGTACAGAGATTTTCGTTTGTGTACGCCGATCCGCCCGTAGGGGACCTCTGTTATATCTAATACATTTCGGTAAGCAAATCATTCAATGATTTTGACCAATACATTGTAATTTCTCGTAATTAGGTAATATTGTAATTAAAAAATCTAAAAAATATATTTACATGGTTGATTTTTATAGACATTACAAATTCAAATTTGGACGTAATTAGATATTTAAATGAAAAATAACAATGTTAGTTTTTTGTTGCTAATTTAAAAATAATATTCGTAGATAGATACTTGAAACGTTTAAAATATATTATTTTATTATATATATTCAGTGATATTTTCTATTTTCAAATGCAATGTTTTCTCCAAAAATTAATTCAACATACAAAAATATAAGTAGTAAAATTAATTACTTTAAATAGCAATATCACAAAATATACTTAGTAATGTAGGCTGACAGTGTTCATTCAAAATCGTTTTTCCTATACCATGATTTTATATCACCGAGTTCAAATTTAACACATCATTTACAATTTATAGTGACCTACTCGACACCTACTGTACAGCGGATCTTTACTTACTTGCCGACTTTTCTTTAAATTACATTTTTATTAAAATAACCTTAAGGTTTAAATAATATTATTTTAAAACGTGTACAGTGATGTTTTTACGTCATTATTTGCTTTACGAATTTTCGTTGGTGTCTGGTATGAAATAATTTCTAATATTGTAAAAATAATTTTTATCAATTATTTATGATAAATATTTTATTGGTTGAAATCGAAAATTGAATGGAAAAAAATGCAAAAATAGACTCTTGTGTCTAGCTATATATCTTGCATGGATGTTCTTGTAAATTACTATTTTTTTCTAATTCCAACCTAATATCTATAACCACTGCAACCACACATATTCATATAGAAATACCGTAGATAAAGACTGCATTTTTTTAGAAAATGCCGCACACTGATTTCTTATTTCTGTATAATTTATGCCCATAGGAATTTAAATTCGACATAAAACAAAAAATATTTTAATAGGCACCTATACATCCCTGAGTGGCTGCATCTATATACTTAAAGATATTATATTTTATTTGTTCATTATAGATGGCTATATTTTAACTTTTAAACTTGACCGCATTAAAATGAATTTTTCTTGTTATGCAAACCAATTTAATTTCAAAAACTAAAAAAAATTGAATTTATTTTTTAAATTTATTGATTTATGTCATTATTTATTTCCTAGTATTATTTAAAAAAAATCTATTTCTATAGAAAATATATAATTACCTAATTACAATTTATACAAATAAATAAGCTCCCGATTAAAATAACGCTATTCAAGTTGAAATAAAAACTGTAAGCACTTAAATGCAAATGTCAAATTCTAACTCATGACATGATCAAAACGAACATTTTTCAGATAGTTAAAATGGTCAAAATATTATGTTAAGATTATTGCATATGGTTTTCCAAAGTTGAATGAACACTAATATTATTGTGTGATGTGTGTACCTACGTTAATAATCCACTCTACATATTTTAGACACTTTTGGGCTGTTTGCATACGTAACACTGATCTGTTCTATTCGTTCAGTAAAATATGAATTGTTCAACTATCAAGAAATTTTTCAGTATCAACAGAAAGAAGAAAACCGTCAACATTGAAGACGAACTCAAACGTTCGTTAGTAAAAAACTTGGAAATCTTTAAGCATGTGCCAAATGAGACCGTCAGCCGTATCGACGACGTCCAGTCGACACTGACCGCAATGCTATTATTATCCGTGCACGACCGGAGTTCGCTGGTCTACCAATTATTTGACCAAAAATTAAAGTCTCTCGTGGAATACTTTAAACAAGACGTGCTTGTACGAGAATATGTCAATCGCGTTTATTCCAAGCAAGTATCGTTATTTAAGTATAATAATCTTAATAATAAATATTAAGCATTATCTTGATATAATCATGAATTAGGTTTAGGTATACTAATACTATATATTAATATACATATAAATATATGGTATATAATAGAGGTAGGTTAGTAAGTACCTGTTGTCCTGTTCATATTTTATCTTCGAACCTATATTAATTGAATCCGATCGTGTCTTGTTCAATAAATTATTACGAAATTTATCCGATTTGTTATAAATCTGAATATATAAGTAGGTAGTTATCTTATTTAAATTTAAATTTTTTTTCTTACGCGTGTTTCGAAGTGCAATTAAATTTTTGAACGATTTAATTAACGGTATATACAAACTTTATTTTATTTAGATAATTGTATTTATTACCATGTGATAGTTGTTGGCACGTGCCCAGACAGTTTTTATAGTAGTTATACACGCATTAAATGACATATTTTGTTTGCTTGAACATTTTTCTTTTGCCAATTAAAAACAGTTAAAAGATTACACTCGTTTTATAGTAATAGGTATAGCAGACCATTATATAGTGGGTGATAAAAATATTTTTTAATTTACGTACTTTTAGATACAATAATTGCTGTTTTACAGGGAACAGAAAGTTCATTATAATATAGTCGTAAAAGAACTATTTCAGACTTGCGAGTTATTAAGTTCCCAACTAAGAAACATGTTATATTTTAATGACCGAAACTCGCGGATCGCCGAAATGACAATCGAAATCGCCCAGTTATCAAAACAGTTAAAAGAAAAAAGTAATTTTTCGCATATTTAGCCTAGTTTTTAATTTAAAAATTAAAATTCTACATCCTGTTCATAACCTATAACTTAATCTATTATAAATTCATTTTTTTTTAACGAAACCCATCGGGGAGAGGTGGTATAAAATATAAATAGAAACTAAAACGACTATAGCTTTCTTGTAATATCGTAGCCCCTACAAGTATTGCATTTTATATTGTACGCACCTGTATTATTTAACATTGAGTCAATTTAATTGTGTGTGTGTGTGTGTGTGTGTGTGTGTTTATTGTGCCTACACTGAACAGGAGAAAAAGTCTGCGTGGATTTAGACTTGGCAATTAAAAACCGCATGATACGCAAGTGGTCCATATTAAAAACTTCAACCAACAAACAATCACTAGAGGCATTTTTGAGCGAATTAACTGTGAGTTTGTGTTAAATATTTTTACACTGAAAACATATCATTATTACGGAAAATATTCGCATTTATTAGATATTTTAAATAAGTAAATTTTAGTTAATCGAGTGCAATGTAATATAACATTATAACCAGATATTTTAATTTTGAAAGTTGAACTTAACCTACTTAGACATATTGTGATTGAGGAAAACCAAATGTACCAACATTATATTTTAACCGCATAGATAAAACATATTGATTTTTTTTTTTATAAATATATCTGGGTATACATTATTATATAAATAACGAGATGATTGATGGAGGAATAGTTATAATAATCATCAAAAATATTGAAATAAGATAATTATAATATATTTTTGATTTATAAAAGACTAAACAATAAATTATAAAAACAATTTATCTTAGTCTAGAATGATATAGACGATAAAAATGGTCATTAACGTATTTTCTTATGCATAATATATATTAATATTATACTGCTTTCGTCATCGTGATGTTTTTACCTTAAGCCGAAGATGGATGAAAATAGATAAATACCTATTTTGTTATGACATCTAGTTATGTTGTTTTGGACGAGTTGTGGTATAGCCGTATAGGCGTATTTTAAATGGGTACCTACAATTATTGACAATGACGTAAAACAAAGAACAGAATAATAGGTATTTTATTCTGAATAATGACACGGTATTTATATTTCTCATACATATTGTTTCAAACAAACTAGCAAAATATCAAGTTTTTATTTTATTAAATTGTGCTTATAAATTTTAAAACTAAAATACGTTTGATTAAATATCGATTTTAAGGAAATATCTCGGTTTTAGATGATACTACCTCATTTTCTTCCCAATATTAAACGAAATCTACGCAAAGTGTACATTCTTTCATCCTTGGTTTTTACTACGTGTAAAATATTTTAATAATACCTATGTCCTATATATGCAAATAATAACCATCATACATTTTTGATGAATCATACGAATTTACGATTTATTGTACGTTTAAGTTTTATCGTGATACTAGTAGGCCCACAATCGTGGAGGAGGCGTTATGTACTACTAAGCCTGGTCCTGATGCATGCATTTTTCAATATCCTATAATATATGATATATTTTATGTAATTTCACTGTAAAACTATCAAATCGTCAAGATGCATCACCATATTATAATATATATACCTACTTAAATAGGTAGTTATTTATATTACATATCGCAATATGGACACTAGAAAATGTAATTAAACCACGCAATATTGTATATAATGAATTACAATTGCTACACTCTTATCTATACCTTTCATATATACATAATATAAATTCATATATCGTATTGTTTGTGG
Organism: Pentalonia nigronervosa; assembly: GCA_014851325.1. NCBI lineage: Eukaryota > Metazoa > Arthropoda > Insecta > Hemiptera > Aphididae > Pentalonia > Pentalonia nigronervosa. The sequence continues at coordinate 180,513 of JACXSJ010000676.1, read as the reverse complement.
CCGTCTGTCGAAGGAAATGAAAACAGTGATGATCTTGAGGCATCAACAGGCGGTCAGCATTCTAGACAAAGTTCATCGACGTGAACACGCGGCTAAAATGATGCACAGCGGTATCGCGAACTATAAAGATGATTTCGACTTTTCCGTGATCGGGTCACAGCGACAGCGGTACAACAATTTACTCCAAGACGACACCACTGCCGCCTCAAAGGTCTTAAGCGATGCAGACGGCTAGGACACGCTGGCCGAAAGCAGCTCTCGCGGGACATTTTAAGACGCGATGAGTGCCATTGTATAGACGTTCTACTATATATGCGTTATAAATTATATTTTTTATATGTAAATAAAGTCCTAATTGATATTTTTATAGATATTGTTGTTTGCTTTTTCTCTAGACTCTTTGACGAAATGTGTGGGGTTCAATATATATTTATATATATATATATATATTGTATAATAACGATGTGAGGATCCAATGATCCATTCAATATTATTGGATATATGCTGATTGATTTTATAGCGAGAGACTTTTTAAAACTTTTTTTAACATAAATATGTTTTTTGGCCGAGTCCATATTTTTTTCTCACCGATTTCCGCGTTACAGTACTCAGGATGCATAATATTATAATTACATTACCATAGCTAACTATTGTTGATATATTATTTGCTTGTTTTTAAAATTTTAATATATATATATATAATATTTTTATTTTACATAAGACCTCGACAGCTATGGCCATTGGTCTGACAGTAACTTACATTATAACATAATAAAATATAATATTAGAATATTTTACATACATATATAGACTTAAAATTAAAACGGCTTAAATTTCATTGTACAAATTAAATTTTTTTAAAAACATATATAAATTAATAATTGCAGTAGGATTCGGACTGAACATTTCATGAAGATGTGTGGAGCTGAGGATTTCCTCTCGATATTTTTGTTGATTTCTGCATTCGGTCGAGATATATTATAGGTACTTAATAACTATTACTAAATTACTTATTAAATTTTGTTTGTGGTATAGTAGACACTAGACAGTAGTTACATTAGAACATCTTTATAAATTAAATTGTTTGAAATTTGTCATCACGATGACTTTGAATTCTGAACGCCATTAACTTATCATAAATTTAAACTCGCCATAGACGAACGTCGATAATTCGAGCAGCTTGTCATGTGTTCGTCGATTCAGATTGACGAATGACGATGACTGTTGACGAAGAAAAGTACACAATATTTAAATCTCAACATTAAACTGTACAAAGACTGGCAAAATCGTATCTATGATTTAATGTTTTTTCTGTGTAACGGACTCCAGAGAAGATATAAAATATTTTATATTTTATAAAACTTAGTTTATAAAACGTATAGTTGGTACCAATTATTTTTTTTGTCGTTTTTATCGCAATTATTTGAAAGAAAAAAAAATTTACGACGCCTACCAGTACATATTTAAATGTATTTGATTTAAAAAATGTAACAGAGGCACATTTTATATTTAATACAGTGGTGTATAAACGTACCAGATTCTGAACATAATATAATACGGCGTTTGTTTTTTTAGTAATCGAAAGTTGTCCGGACGATTGTGATGAGCGCCTCATTCTGAAAAAAAGTCAACCGGTAAAATAGGCGGATAATATACGCGAAAACGTGTTTGAAAAACACCGGCCAAGCGCGCAGCAGAAAACTATGTACACTGTCACGGACCGATCGCTCAATTAGAATGGCGTCGCTCGTTAAAAAAAATCAAAACGTCAAACACGTATTAAACACGGCACGTTTGTGCGTACACACACGGCGACGGCAATAATTACGGGTTTTATAAACGTTTCAATACGCGCCGGGCGAGACGCCGCCCACGCCCTCCGCTCGGCGGATTTCGGCGCGTTTCGAACGCCGTGAGAAAATCAAACGCCGGCGCGACCGTGCGGCCCGACGGCCATTTGCGGGCGCGTACACGGTCGCCCTTACGACGACGCGCCCACACGGCGGCGGTCCGACGTCGTCCGCGAAACAACGCATCACGATGACGCGCGCGAGAGACTCTTTTTGTGCGCGACACGGGCGCAACGTCCGTCCGTCCGGCCGACGACGTCGGTAGAACCGTCTCAAAACGGGCGGGCGCACCCAGCGATTATCGCGTCCGCCGCCGCGACGACGTTTCCGTATACGCGCGTCTGTGCCCGCAACGATATTACGGCCGCGCGTGAAGAGAAGAACTGGCGGCGGCCGCGAGATCGTGCTCGGCGGTTTTAGGGAGGAGGGTGTTCCGGAAACGCAATGGCGCCGCCGTCTCGAATTGACTCGGCCTGTTTGTGCGTTTGCGGTGCACGCCTTAAAGGTACGGTTTCCAAGCTGCGACTAGTCGTTGCGTAATTGACTGCTCTACAAAGAAATGCCTCATCGTGGTTTCCAATGTGCGATTGACGTGAGCGTGTCATAAATAGTCGTTGCGTTCAACGATCGTACTGCTCTTGAAGCAGTGTATTGCGTGCGCCGCAACGCGATTTTAATAATTTTATTCTGAACGAATTTATCATATATTTTTATAAACGAATTTATTCACTCAAAAAATGTCGAAAACCACGAAAACTCTTTTCACTACAACTGAAGATGAACTGTTAGTTGAAGAAGTGAGTAAAAACCGTGTGTTGTGTGACAGTTCGCATGAGAAACATGAAAATGTCAACTTTAAAGATATCATATAGTAGTAGTGGCTATTTATTAAAACTTTAAAGAAACCTTCTTTTTCTCTTGTTTTAAATAAATTACCTATTGGCTTCCTGTATGATGGATTTGAAGTGTACACTTCTTCTTCCTCCTCTTCTAATAAATGTATGATTATTTTATTATTATTTATAATTAATTGTTCCATTTTTTGTGATTTGTAACGACGAATTAAAAAGAAACACGTGTGTACAAATTGAAATGTCAAGCCAAACTAAACTGAAAATAAATGCCACTATGCCAGCCGCAACATTCAGTCGTATTGTAGGAAACCAACACACACGCAACGATCAGTCGTTGCGGCTGATCGCAACGATTAGTCGCAGCTTGGAAACCGTACCTTTACATGCGATGCGAGATTATATTGTCGCGCGTCTTTATATGCGCGCGCGGTCGCGGTTAGTCACGGTTATTTTTTTTATTTTTTTTATTATCTAACCGCTTCCGGAACACAACGCGACGTTGTTACGGGGCCACCGGCCGTCGCTGCTGTCGGGAAGTCGTGTCCGACCCGTTGTCAATGGACCCGGCGAACCGAACATTAACGGACGGACGAATAAACGACGGGTGCACGCCCGCGAAAAACTACGCGATCTGCGACGATGCCGCCGCCGCCGCCGCAGACTCGCGGGGGTTCCACTCCTCCCGCGGAACCTACGATTGATTTTGAGTTTCCCACTCTTTGAAAATATCCGATGTACGAAATACGCTAGCTGTCCGTCAACATTATCCCCCGTTTCGTGTGATCCCGTTTATTAAATTAAATATTTAATTTGTCCGACGTTTTAAATCGTAATTCGAATTATATCATTACCATTTATTTTACGTATTGTCACAATATTTTTTTAGGCGCCCGTCATAATAAACGAAATTATATTAGAAACTATTGTTTAAAATGAAATTACATATTTTTTTAAAACGAAAAATCGCATGTTACGTCTTTTAAATAGTTAAGTATGGTCGAATTTTAATAATTAATGATTATGAACGTTATGCATTATTAAGGTTTTTCCAATTTATTGTGTACCTGCTTTCTTTCATTTTGTAGACAAATATGTTTTAGATTCCGAGCAGACCGAAGAATACATCGATTTCACAATCGTGTGTGTGTGTTTTTTTTTCTGTCTGTAAAAATTTTTTCTACTACAAAAATTATTCGATTTCCTTTATCGGCATTTTTTCTATTTTCTGTTATATAGTTGGTACTGTTTGTATGAGTCAACATGTTTTGGTGAAATACACAATTAAATTAAAATATAATAAAATAATACTGTCAAATAGACAGTATCATATTTATAACATCAGTCAATGAAGCAAATGAGCTGAGACAGCAGTTTGTAAATAATATTTAAGAACGTGAGTACCGCGGTAAAATGGCAATGCGGGTTTTCTATCGAGACACTAGTGTGTAGAGTTTCATAGAGACCCGTGTTTTATATGTTTGTTTGTTTTTGAATATAATAAAATACGTTTTCAGTGAAGATTATTGTATTATTATTGAGTAGCCACAACACGTTGGCTCATACAACAGTTTGCACTTATTATCTACATAGGACAAAATTTTAATTTTGGTAATTTAATTCGCGATGCGTAATGTTTTAGTAAATAATTATTATACGATCGTTCGTTTTTCTAATTTGTTGGTAAATTATTTTAATACCTATACTTAAATATATTATATTCATATAATTTTTATTACGATATAAATTTGCAGCTTTAACTATATTTAAATTATACTTATTAATATCTATACATAAATAGGTAAACTATTTTAGGACACCTTTGTATTTTTTTAAGGAATTCGATTTAAAACTTATTTATGCATAAAATATATAAAATATATTTACAATATATATATATATATATATATATATATAATATGATATGTAAGTATTGCAGTCAACTGCAATCGTTTCGATCGATTTCAATATAAGAAATGCATTATATAAAATTTAATACGTGTACAATACATTATAGACGTAGCTATATGTATTTATATGTCACTTATGCGCATTTTATTATATATATATATATAGCATTATCGCAACAGCGATCAGTATTTAATTGTATGTTTTTTCTTTCTTTTTTATGCGCGTTGTAGGTACACGCATTTTTAAATCGTCAGCCTTTACAAGACATTACAATATTTACATAACATTAAATACAATTGCGTCTTAATTGAGAATTATTTATTATATCCCACACGTTATAATTTAATATTTACCGCGCGCACATAAAGACTGCAGCAGTGGTAAGATATACATTGCAAATATTTTCAACTAAAATGTTCCATAATTTATCCGATCGACGACGTGATTAATACCTACTCTTGGAAAACACGAGTGTCCACTGGACTGTATTATATAGGCATATATTATATATAATATAACATACGCACACGCGTATGATAATATATATACATATAATACATTAGGCGTTATAAAAAGTTTTATGTATGAGATTTAGTACTACTGTCCAACGAAACTATCTGATCGTTTACCTGTTATTGAACCAATAAGTTTTCATTAAATGATATAAATCCGAGTTCCTGCAACAAGTATTATTTGTTGTTACTTTTATAGTCTTATTTATTGTATAATATGTGGCGCACGCTCAGCGGAGTTGAGAAAATTGTATCTGTTGCTTCAATGTAGATCATATCTACTTATATTCAGCCGAGTACGAATGACGACGATATTTCATGTTCGATACGAACACACACACACACACATGCATTCACATTTTGTACGCACTATTTTTAATAGAATATATTGTAATGATTTATATTGTGATTTTCTAAGCCCTTCTTTATAACATGTGTGGTTGTATTATATATACGTATAGTTCGATATACCTACGTGCGGCGGTATCAGTGAATCGGAATAACTGCTCGGTCGCGCGTATATTGCACATATAATACATTTATTATTTATGATTTCATTTGTGTAATCTAATACGGTCAAGTAAAAATATTAAAATTAAAAATTAACAAGTTAATACATACACTATACAGTTATATTATATATGGTTATGGATCGTAAAACACGGTTAATTATTTATGATATTATGTAGGTATATTAATGTGTGTGTATAGGTTCCATGACGTTGGCGATTGCGTGGTAAATGTTATTTTTAAATCTTAAATTTACGTAACATAGAGTAGCTTTTGGTGTATTTATGTAAAAGTTTGAATGTAGTATTTTATATAAATTATATTTCAAAACATAATATTATTATTGATTATTACTCAATAATAATTATCAGTACGTATAGTATAAAATCAATGATAGGTATTATTCAACGTTTAAATGCAAATGTATTGTGCCTATTTTATGCGCATTTATACTTAGTAAGATTTTGTCAGAGTAAGCCTAAAGAGATTACTTCCATTGTAATTAGTAGCCGTCCGTGGGTATTGAATGTGTCAAATTGTCAAGCTGAGAGACGAACGTGTACAAACTATTCATACATAAAAATATAAAATACATTCAATATAGTTTTATATGTACATACAATGACCATGGATTGGTAGATTGTGGGTCGCATTCGGCCTTATTAATGCTTTTTGATTTGGTCTAATGTATTTTTTTTTTAATAGTTTTACGAATGCAGTGTCAATAAAACGAATGTAATAAAATTTCATGACACGATCAATTGAAAATATTTATTGTCTTATTGATCAAATGTAATATTACGCAATCGCAGTAAAAAAAAAAAAAAAAACTATTATAAAAAATGATTATATTATAATTTTTATTAGTAAGCAGATACCTAATAACTACAACAATAAAACCCGACACCGGTTTGTATACCAAAACCGAATTAAAACAATATGGAAATCAATTTGTAACAAACGAAGACCATCTTATAGATATACAGAATTAATATATTATAAAATGTTTGTTTAATATTATTATTGTTTTTTTTATACATACATAAGTATAACGCGATACCCGAGAAAACCTAAATTATAATCTTAATTTATACATTCCACTCAAGCCTAAAGCATTAAAATTGTCGGCACTCGTATAACTTCTCAAACGGATGAACAATAAACAAAATTAGTAACGTTGAAAAGTTATACGATTATTAGATAATATATTGTATGGTTGAGCGCCAATAACACTAAAACTGCATGTTGAAAAACGTAAGTATATATCGGAATCGTTTTTATAATATTCTTCAAAATGCTGATATCCTGCCAAAACGTCTGTCGGGGGGCTATAAAACTCAAACATGCATATTTAAATGCATATTTTTTATACATATTTACTAACCATTGATTTTTTACGACATATTATGATTATACATTTGTCGTATACAATATCTGAGTATAAAAGTATAATGTATAATAATATATCGTGGTGGCATTTCACAGCAATCGTCGCGTCGATGCTATAACATTAATATTATTATGATAATACTTTGATTTAAAGATTCATGTATTGTTTATACCTATTATATATTATCCATTATATATAATTTTTATGCTCCATTAAAGATATCACTATAATAATAGTCTTCGCATAAAATGTAATAATAACTTCAAGAAAAAAGTTTTATCCCCACGACACTCCAATAATACACGTATTACATAACATGATCGTCAAATTATATTTGATGCGTATTTATGTATTTTTAATTTTTAAACCGATCATAGAAAAACGCTGCATCATATCTGAGAAAAATACTTCAAAATTATAATATTATGAGAAGGAAAAAAAACAAAAAAAAAAACACAAGGTTAAACATCATTTAATTGTTTTATATTATTTATTAAATAGAAAAATAATTGTAAAATAAAAAAAAAAAAATAAAAATAAAATAGAAAATAAAATTTAATCTACAATATCTAATCCGATAAATGTCAATTTTTATACGAAAGAACAAGGAATCAGAAAACTAGCGATATTCCCTCCCAATACGACATGTTGGTCACGACAAACACGAAAATAGTTTCAACACAAGCATCATATTATACAGCGTTATAATGTTTTAGTTCGTTCGTTATACGGCCCAGCCGCACCACCTCGGAAGTAGGGCTCACAGAGTTCCTATAAAATCGGAAAATATCAAACAAACGATTCAGTTGCTTTCAGATATTGCCTGCTGATCCAGCCGTAAGTATAATATTATAAATGCAAATGCCGGATGGCATATAATATTTGTTTCGGTAAGATCCGTTTCGCTAGGATCTGAATGTAATATCTAAGATTGCAATAAATGTAGGTATAAAACGGTTCTGTGCAGTATTCAAATGCGTTTGTTCACGTGCTAGAGTGACCGAGAAAAAACCTGCAAAACGACTATGAGAAATTTCGATTTTCTTTTTAAGACTGACTAACGGAGAAAATATCACGTTTATCCGCTCATGAATAATATAACCCATAATAGCGGTAAATATTGAATATGACACCTGCACGTGTTCCGTGTTACCATGTCGTATCTAACGACATATACCTACCTACTTACTTTAATAACAATCATTGTCCTATACCAAGTTAATAGTAATAAACTGAGAGCATTATCACACGTTACCGGTCCAATAATTACCCAAAGTTTTCTACTATTTACGAGCTGTCGAGCTCTATATCATTCACACGCATGACACGTCATGCAAAGCTTTCCACCCACCCGATGTCGCGTTGTTATCGGTGTTGTTTATAATTTATTGTATTCATATATTTTAATGTGTGCATTCTTATTTCTTATTAGCCATTACAGATAAATTTGTAAAATCCAACTTAAACCTTGGTAAAATAGTCGTCTCGTCATATAAAATAAAGTTAGATTAATGTATAATTTCAGCATAAAATATGTTTTGTGTGTCCAGCATATTTAAAAACTCCGTCCCGTATAAAAAAGTGTTATTGTTTGAATCTTGATAGGTGACGTTTAAAAAAAAAAAATGTACTCGCTGTAACCGCAATAACATAGTTATCATAAAAATACAACAATAAATATGTTGGTATTAAATACCAATGATGTCTAATAAACTGTGCACAATATACTAATCGCATTACCATTGATTTTAAAGTATACTTGAGATATTTTAAAATCAATGGTATTAGTGTACTACACTATTACCTGTACTATTTTAGTACAAGTATATACCACATAACTGTATACATTATAGCGCTTCAGGATTTATAAAACTGAATACTGATGTAGGTATTGTTTGACATAGGTACGTCAATTTTATCAGCGATATATCACTAATCAGTGCATTATTGTTATTGATTGTTTACACCTCCAGGGCCACAGATGCAGGAGAACTTGTATAACACTATGTAACGTATGTGATTATGCTTTAATTCTATAGCATATTAGTATATTATATAAAACCACTCGAGAGTGGGCGCTATTCACCAAATGTTATACATTTAATATAGATATTTCTACCGATTATATATGCGACCCAGCGGCGTCGTACCCTATACGGCTATACCTATAGGTATGTTATTCTATAGCAAGTCAACTGATCAGAGATGTGCTTAACATTTTTACGCCACGGCGCTAAGTTTTTCCCGCCCCCTAACCTTATAAATATCAATTTTTAATGGTAAAAATTAATTTCCTACATTATATACGATTAAATAAGAAAAATAAACAGTTAGCATTTAAATGTCAAGCCACAGAATAAATTAAACTATTGCGTCAAGCATAGAAACAATAGTATATTAGTATATCACGTGTATCGTGTAGTAATAATTATTAAATTTTTATGCTGTAATTTCGATCGTGGCGGTTGTTGCACAGTAGTTCGGAACAGAACGGAATTTTCATTTTTCAATCGTAACCCTTCAGAATTAACACGAAATTAATTTGCACATTATTGAAATAATAAAATTTTGAATTACATGACCAAAATTAGAACTGAACTTTAGTTGAACGTATTTATTAGGACGTTCAATATTTCAGTTGGTTGGTTGTTATAATTGTTTTGTTCGTCGTTCGTGCACTTCACGCAGATTACCTATTGTAACAGTTTAGGCAGAAACGTTTAAACAATTTTAACTTTAAAATGAAATTTAAATTAGTAAATATTTTTTCAATAATTTAATACAATAAACGTGATAACAATTGCATGATACATGCTGTCCGCCAAGGCGCACGGTAAACAAACAGCAATTTCAACTAGATTTAGAACCGCATGCTTTGTAAATACACGTTCGATAGTTTTAGAATTATCAAAATATTAACCGACATTAATTTAAATTGATGTTATTCTGACTTTTCGTTTCCGTTTGATCCCATTGTTCGATATCATACCTAAATAGCGTAGTCGTGTGACAAAAAGTGACCAGAATTTTTAAAACGTCTAGATATTGTTACAAAATTATCGCTCCATTATGGACCAGTGTCGCCGACCACAGTCAAATCTTACCTTAGGATAATTTTACCGGAAGAGAAGTAAGATTTTCCTAGGCGTATCTTTACTCCCGATAAGAATACCCCGGTAGTAATATTTGCCTGTTACACCGGCTTAATAGCGGCAATTTCTGCATCGCTACTCCCGGCAGTCCACCACCACGCCATCGGGTTGTCTGTATAGAAGACGTCGACGAACTTCAAATTGCTGTTATATTATTAAATCATTACAATTTTATACTTTTATAATATCATATATATTGTCTACAGCGGGACGACGAGTGTGATATTGTTTCGTTTCTTCCGACCAATATTGCGATAGGCGCGTAATACATTTTCAGTGGATTTTAAATAACTTTTACCGTTGCCAGTTTGTTTTTCCGGTTGTGACATGGCACTAAATTACATAATGAGGTTTCTGCAACCCGTCGCAAAGCCACCTTTTAATAAAAGCTATGCGAGTGAATCGTAGCTCTTGGTGCGGTTCGGCGAGTTTCCCTATACGGAATAGTTTAACACAGTACTGATATTTCAAACGGTACTTTATACGTAAACTGTGTGAATACGTTGGCGTATGATACGATATTATATACAATATAAACTCGGGACCGGGAATACTAAGGAAATGCATACAATCGAATCGATTTGGCACTAAACGTCGATTTCAAACGATTTCGCTAGCGTCGCCTTCAAAAATAGTCTCGTCAGACTTCAAACCATAGCTTAAGCCCTCGTGTCGCTCACTGCAGGCCATGCGACGTGCTTGTTTCGCTTCATATTATTCGCGGTCATCGAATAATAATTGCGCTGTGCAGTATTTCAGAAATCAGCGAGGTGCATGTTTGGCCGCGCCGGTGCACTGCAATGGTCAGAAAATATATAACGTTAACATACTACGAACACTCGTCGTTAACAATAACCTGTTACCTTTATAATATCATTTGTAAATAATAACACCTTATGAAAATCAAAGTCATTAAAACGATTATCAAAAGGGTTACGATGCTTATGACTTTTACGTATTTTTTCTTTTGGTCGGACACATTGCAGATCGAATTATAAATCTGTTTGGGATATATAACAGCCGATGATTATATACTGTAATATTTCAGGCGTCAGTGCGCATTGTTGCACTGCCTATTTGGGCCACTGAAAATTTAAATACCGAGTGGTCTCAGATTTCATCACACGCATTTTGAAAATATTTATATAATATAAAACACAAGAATTGTATAAAATACTTGTATACTATTAACTAAAGCTGTCACAAACTCACAGCGGCTGTATATATGTACCTATGCATATAGTGTCCGTAGTGACGTGTAAGATACAACGCGCGTACATAATATAATATATTATTATAATATTGTGATATTGTAGTTTGTATATAGAAATACGCTGTTGTGCAGGCGGCGGCGTGATAATAATAACAAATATTATTATTGTTATATTAGATTATCCTGGCCGACAATGATAAACGGTCTCGGCGCGGTTTTTTATAATCTTTTCGTTTTGAGTGGTTTCGCTGCGTATCTATTGTGTACACACGCATACGCATGCATAAATATGTATACTTGTGTTATGGAGTTTATTTATTTATTTGTTTTTTTTTTACTTTCATATACGTGCAACACAGAAATCGATTTTGGACGTGACGCTCGTGCCCGGCCACCGATATCGCACTAGTGTTATATATATATATGTATATATAAGACTACCATATTATAATATAATAATAATAAGTATATGATATTATTATTTCCACGAGTATAGGTGAGAGAAGGAGTTGAAAGGAGGTTTTAGGTGCTTAGTATGATAATCAGACGTCAACGGTTATAAATAAATAGACGATGACGTCCACTGTTACACACACACACACACACACACACATGTACACTGTGTGTGTGTGCGTATATGTAATGAATCTCCTTTGTACCTCGTCCGTCGGTCTTAGAAGTGTAAAACTGTTCTTATAAGGTAATGATTATCGTTGTTATAATATTACCCGAGTTGCTATTTTGAATTACCCGTCGCCTCGGAGTCTCGTGATTTATGCTTAAAAACTACATTTTTGTTTCTATTCGATCTTTTTTTTTTTTCGATCATTTTCAAACAGTCTCCGTTTATATAGTCCCTCGTTTAAACACACACACTCTCTCTCTCTCTCTCTCTCTCTCTCTCTCTCTCTCTCTCTGTGTGTTTATATTACTCTGCACAGACTCTGGTTTGCGAGGTTTCTATAAAGGACCGATTTATCGGACCGAAGGCACGTGGAGAGGCGTGAACACCACCACGCGGTAAATAATCGGTTTTTCTCGGTGTCTAGTACAAAATTTGTTTTAGCCATCAGCCACAAAACGTCGTCATATGACGGCGTCGGCGGTCATATTCTGACTATATACACATACACTACCTACCAAACATAATATTATAATCGTATACAATATCTCACCACGTGTGTCTTAGTGTTAATGCTTATAATAATACGATTTCCGATTTCGCCTCGAACGAAATAAATAAAAATACGTGGTGATTTGTGTACTTAATTCACCGTAATCTTGTTTTTTGGAATGGTATATTATAATATATCCGTCGTTTATAAATTATAATAGTAGGCATTTAAATGTTTTATTTTCACATAATACCTGTGTGAGTTATGGTTTTGGCGTCACTTATATTATACCAAAATATAATCTGTGTATAATGAGAATATGATTCGCGGAATTTCACTATAATATACACATATTATATTGTTAAAATATATAATACATTAATGCCTATAGTATGGATACCAATATACCGGAACTGGCACGATTTAAATGTCCACGTGCACAAGCTGTATGATTTTTCGAATCGTTTTTATCGAAAGTACTGCAAAAAGTGCCTTGAAACGTTGCAAACGTTACGTTAATTAATGTCGTTTTTTGTTGATTGTTTAATAAATAAATCAATTAATAGTTGGATTTAAATTATAAATAGTTTTCTTTACATCGACATATTGTATGGAGTAGTTTTGCTTTAAATACAATAACAGGCCATTGAAAATTATTTTTACAATATTATTTTGAACGAGTTATTATAGGACCGATACATCCTCCGGCAAATTAACTTAGTAGATATTAAACTCGCTTCACAAGGATCACAAAAATAATTAATATATCTACGGAAGTTAACATAATGCTAGTCAAAATTTATCGCACTACTGTCCGCAGTAATATATATATATATATATATAATATAATTTAGAAATAGCCCCGTGGTAGACTACTACAGAAGCCTAGTTGGTTATACTAAAACCGATTGCAACCAAAAATATGTTTTTATGATTTATAACTCCAGTTTGTTCAATTGAAAAGTACAAAGCTATTATACTATCATATCTATAATGTATTCTTAAACATTTTATAAATAACCAGTTGAATATTGTTTTCGGTTATTTTAATATTTTAAAGCTATTGGAAAATTTCCATTTCTCTTAGTACTGACGTAGAATGAAATGGCACCATTAAAATATATATGACTTAAAAGTATGTAGGTATTCGTTTTAGAAATTGATTTAGATTCTATTTATTTTGACTATGCTTGAATCTTTTAGTGTGTAATAACTAGTAACTAATAATAATGCTATTATGAATATTTAATGTATATTATGTAAATTTTAAATGTACTTGTTATATTTATTAATTATAATACGCGTACAATGAAATAATTATTTAAGCAGAAAACATTTTTTTCCGGGAACATTACTTGACTAGGAAAATTGTATTTACTTTCTATTACAATTCACTTGTACATTAATAGTATCTAACGTCTCCGTCCGAGGTTAATGTCCCCACTATCGGCACGAAATACAATTTTTGAATAGTTTACTGTTTTTTTTTAGGAGCAACAAATCATCCACAATCATATTCACGTCGATCGACCAATTTAGATTTTAATCTATACAGTGTATAAAGCGCCCGCCCGTCTTTTTTTCGCCCCCCGGGCACCCTTAAACATACGTTCAAATAATAATAATAATTTTAATAAAATTGGGTTTAAAATAGAGATAACATGTTTTTACACGTGTATATAACGATATTAAACGTTTCGGTAAATGGTAATAAATAAACACATCGCACGGTCGTCCGTAATGTTGTTACCATTAATTAGTATGCATGCATTGTAAAAGTTACACCCAAAATGTGTTCAAGTTACGAAACGAGTGTTTCTGTATAAACATATTATAATGTTGACTGAAGCTAATAATAATAATAACAACGACGCAAATTGATGTAAAATGACAGGGCGTCCTATCTGCTCAATGTATATATATATATATATATATATATATAAAAAAATAAATACGTGTTCAAGTGTATAGATTTAGGTACATGGGTTTTGTATGTATAATACGATCGAATTATTATGTTTATTTGTATTATTTTGTTTTACCGAATAACGTACATTTATGTTGAATTTGATGTTTTATCTCATGTACCTATATAGAATGCCCAATGTTGGTGCCAGGCGGGCAGCGTAAAAAATTATCACGTCATATTGCCTGGGCATTTTATATATTAATCATGATATAGCGGATATATAAAATATAAAAAATTATTTTATATAAATAGCATATTGATATTTATTTAATAATTCAAAAAAAGAACGATTTTTTATCATTTTTGCAGCACGGATTGCATCCATGAAATTTTAATATAAAAAGTTCTCAAACAGCTTGGTACTTGGTTTATAATGTTAAACAATATTACATTATTCACATAGGTAACATTTAATTGTAGTAAGTTCAATTGTGGGAATAATATAAACCTGCGGTTGGGATTGACAATTGCCACTGTAGGCAGTTAGCTCATTAAATTATTTTTTATTTGTGTACAATTATAGATATCCATACTTAACTACTTATGTAGGTAACCTGGACGAAAATAACTGACCAACAATTCATTTTATGGACATTTAAAAATTACATTTTTAAATATTATAAAAATAGATATACTATATTATGAGAATTATTATTATCTAGTGCACAGTGTTTATTATTTATATATTGTTGACGGTGAACCAATATCAGGTGACCACTATTGCCTATTGATATATCACCATTACCTATAATAAGTAATAAACTAAAATAAAAAATTATACACGAATTGTAGTTTTTAAATATCTGCGCAACACAACAATATAATTTATGAGCATAAATGCTTGTACATTATATCATAAGAATATTTGTTAAGTCCACATTGTCCACGATTAATCGATCATTCTGTATAAATATCCCGTGCATTATAAAACGTGTTAAAATAATTATTCGTATTGCCCAAAAATGCTGGGCAGAATTTTCTAAAATTCCCGGATAATGTAGGTACAGAATGCCCGTATTTCCCACATTGCTCGTAACACACACACACACATATATGTATTTATATAATGTACAAATCGACGCATTTTGATAACGTGAGCTGCTCACAGCGGAAGCGGGAAGTTATAGTTTTGACAGTTGAATACGTGTTTTACACTTTTACTGTCGCATTATTATACAGCTATGTAGTAGCAGCGCTGCAGTATAATATTATAATGTCGAATGATTTTAAGAAGAGACGAAATTATTTATACATATATTTATATGTTTAAGTCTGAATTATTTCGAATGACTTTAGATTTTTTATGTAAATATTTTCTACCGGATAAACGCGCGCGTTTTTAGAGTTATCTACCTAGTGTTAATAATAATAATAATAAAGAAGCCAATTAGGACTGTTGTAAATACTTTGAGTGGACAGTTATTATTAATCGGGACGCGTAAACTGCAGGACGAGTGAGTTATGGTAAAATTATTGCTAAACGAGATTTTGACCGAACATTTATTTTCACATTACAGTATAGAAACTAAATGTAAGGATACGACATTACACAATACATGAAAATACAATTTCAACTTTAATAATTGCCTCTTCGAGACGCTCACAATCTCACATAGTCGCACATACATTTATACATACAAATATTCTGAAACGTCCGAAACGAAATAGCATATTATATCGCATAGGCAATAAACGAGTAACTCAGTCGGTGTGCCTATGTCGTTTTTTGTTAAGCAGGAGTAAATCGGATATTTATTTTATTTTTACGTTTTTACATTGTTTTAAAAGAAAATTTTCCTATGACGTCTTCCTAGGTTTGTATACGCAATTAGCTGATAACCAATTAATGAAAAAAAGTTTGAAAAAACAACAATGTATTTACTATGTTAATGGTTTTGGTGCTATTTTTATCGAAATTCAATCCGTTTCACTAAGAATAATAGGTACGTAGGTACGTATTTGGGAAACTTTCTGGTATAATTCGATATTCTATTAAGTTAAATCGAGTTTTTCTTATGAAAGTTTCGTATGTTGTACTACTGTTGTACTAATGATTGATGGTTGACGAGTCGTATAATACGACCCCGATCGAAGGAAAGTAGAAAATAAATAATGATTATTTTACATTTTTATTATATATTTAATATTCTCACGAGTGTGTGTTGCCAGTGTATACGGCGCGCTTGCGTGGAAATCGACATCGGCCGAATCATAAAACACACGCCCAACACGCGCAATGACACCTAGGAACCGTTCGTATATCATAATAATATAGTCGTGTTTATTGTATTATATCTAATATATTATAAATAATGCAATAGTAATTTCTTCCGATGTAATTATATACCCATCCGACCAACCGAAGACCCGTTGTAAACAAAACGCGCGTTATAATAATAATCGCACGGAACTCTCGCCACCCCTCCACCGGACCACCGGATCGAATCGTCCACCCTCGGGGGTCGTGGCGCGCCGGCCGAGTGTATATTATACGCCTATTATATGGGCACTAGCGCGGTAGGTGAAATATCGCGGTACACTCTTTTAAATGTTAATATTATGTTACATACATAATAATACTAACATTATGTCGGTGTTTATGCGTTATGCGCATATATATATACAGGCGTGTTAGCGCGATTCGTCCGTAAAGATTTATTCGAATTTGCTCGTCTCCGTGCGACCGACGAAAACGAACTGAAAATAATACGATACACCTAATATTTTAATACGATCGTATATCCGAATATTTCTGCGGCACCGAGGGCGGAATCGTGGCGAAGAGTTATGGGTCAATCGTCGATTCTAATTACGACGCGCGCGTGCGCCGTCGCGCCACACCTCGGTCCTTCGGAGGAATTATCGTTCCCGATGCGTAAATTAATGAATCGTATATCAGACGAACACTAGTGAGATAGGAAAAAAAAAAGCGGCTACGGCAGTGCACATAGAGTCATGCCGAAGAAAAGAGATTGGAACAACGTAACACCGGTTTATTTATTGTTTTTTACTCCGGGGCGACACCCAAAACGATCGTCAAATACCCGAGTATTTATACGCATGTCTTGTACGTACGTCTAATATATTATATTATATTATGTATTGTGTACCGTGCACGCCGCCACCGGAGACTTGCTTCTCGAATCTAGTATGTGTACGCGGGATGGATCTGTAAAACTAATTATTGTTTCGGATTCGGCTGATGCTATAACTGCTATAATATATCTGCATTCCACCCCTTACGCACGCACGCAAGGACGCATTAAAATAAACACCCTAAATAATAATAATATACACAATTATATTATAAGACAATATATTAATCCTCCTATATCGCATGCGTATAAGTTTTTGTTGTATACCTATTTATAATGGGGAGTGGCACATATACTTAACTGTATTTTGAGGGGGTTATACCTTGGAATTAATCAGTATTACGCTAATAAATTCCAATCAAACTTTTTTAACTTAAAATATAAATATGTATCATAAAAATATATGTTAAATTTAAATACATTACTATATATAAGTCTCATTTCTTCAAATTGGAACTTCATTTATACGTGAAAAAATACAAAAATCATTTACATACATATTTATATATTTTGGTCGTAAATATTTGTGTCGATTGATAATAAGCGGTCGAAATAATAAAAAAATGGTTTTCCTATAATGTCAGGTCTTAATGTTATGCATAATATATCATTATGCCTAGGTAATTATATAAACCGCTACAGAGTGCAGACCACAGCTTATATAAGTATTCATTTCAATGAAAATTATAAGCCTTTTAATGAATTCATTACAAAAAATAAACGATATGCATAGTTGCAAGCCATTATATGAAATCGAGGTGACATTTTTTCCGAATTGTAGCAAATTTCTGTGAATATGTGAGAAATATGACAAGCATAATATAGGTTGACGTTTTGATTTGATAACCTAACCATTTGATGTGAACGCGCATTTAACAGGATGCATTTAATTTAGACGAATAGATCATTTTAATTTCCACATAATATGATTTATTTTTTTTAGCATTAACGAATGTTTTAACATATTAAGAGGCTTAGGAATCTAAACTGACTACAGGTTTAGTTAAAAATTTCTGAGATTAAAACTTATGATGAAATGTGAATTTTCTTTTATTACTAAAGAAATTATAAAAATATTTTTAAAAAAATGAATTTTAATAATATAAAGCAAATTATTTTCTTTATTAAACATGTTTATTATTATCTTCTAATAACTATAACTCACCTAAACGGTATGTTTGAATATTTGTTAAAAAAAAGGAAATTCACTCAAATTAATTCGTTCTCCCGTTTAAAATTTAACACTTTGAAAACGAGATCGTTTTTTTTTTTTAGAAAAAAAAATTAGAATTTGTACGGAAATTTACGTATGATAAGCATATTTTCGAAAAAAATGGTAATAAATTGGGAATGCTTCGTGAGTGTGAAGACTACCATTCATTGAACGAACTCCAGAAAGATAGAGAAAAAGAGGAAATTAAACTACAGATCACTATTAAAAAAAAAAAAAATAAAATGATAAGAATGAATTTTAAACTATTTTTAAAAGTGTATATTTAGAAGTAAATCTATAAATTGTTACAATGACGAATTTAACCATCATAAGCCAAGTATTAGTAAAAATTAGTCGATATGAAAACTAGGTAGGTATTTCGTGTAAATATATACACCTATACTATTCGTTGGTTTTCTTTTTGATGTGTACTTATTTAAGTATATAAAAATAATGTTTAAGAACAAAATGATTATATAAGTTTTCTGATTTCCAATTTTGTCGAATGTATATCGTTTATTCATGTGCACAATAAATACGTGGTTCGATTGCCACAAATATTTTAACACGTACCTATTGGTACACATTTCAACGCGTATTTTCTCGATAATCAAATAATTATATATGATAGTAATTTTTAAACCTATAGTATATTGTTGACGTATACGACTCAAATGCGCACAACCATTAAAAAAAATCCTCATTTGATAATATAAATAGACCATCTTCGGTTAAAATCCAATCGTATTGTTTTTCGATCTCATCATAATCATCAAAAAATAACCCTCGAGGCCCGGTTAGTATTTTATACATAATAAATATTATATACTATTTTATATATGTATATAAAACTATTATGAATTTATATAGTGTTAGAGGGAGGCTGGGTACCTATTATGCTATACGTAATATTTTTAATCGACTTCAGCGGCCCAGCCAGAAGCTAATAATCGTTTCGGAATTCGAGGCGTTCGATCGATAATAATCACTTTTGTAGCGGTAGCGGCGGCATTGATAACAGCTGCACGTAATTTACGGCGTGTTAGAAATTGACCGACTGGGATAGCTGTTGATTCGTAGCCGTCAACGGTCGTTTTGCCGTGTGTACCTTATACATAATATTTTATTGGACGGACGATGCATACAACCAGAAAATGGTAGAGGGGGTGAGAGAGTGAGAGAGATTGCGTGTAATCATGTGTAAACGATGTAATTAATTTTACGCGTCGAGAACAAAACAACGTATATTTGCATAATATTAAACAAGTCTTTGGAGCAAAATATTACGTCTAGTTGGAAAAAGTAATAGAATAGACGAAGAAAAGGCGGACAGCGACTCGCGGTGCGGAGTGTATATATATATATACACGCGTGTATTATTATAATATATTATATTATATACCTACCTATTATTAAGACGAATGCCGCCCCGCGCCCGACGTGTGTGCACGTATTTCGATTAGACCAAAGGGAACCGGTCGTAGGAGGTTCTCGTTAAGAAAGTGGCCATCTTCATGTCCGAAAACGGCACCTATATAGAATATACGTGTAGCCTGTCGTCTCGCGGCGCGATGTGATGTATATTTATAATACATATACGTTATTATTATTATTATTATTATATGCACATACTGACGGCGTGTTAATAAACGCTTGTCAACGTTATGTTGATACCCATTGGCAAGTGTTATTAATATTTATTGTTTGTTATTAATTTTTGCCGCGAACGGCTGAAAAGTTTTTCACACTATCGTCGTGCCGGGTAATCGGGGATACACTACGATGGTGTAAATCGTGTGGTAGGTTGGCGAAACTATATACATATATTGATCGTGGATCCGGGCCGGTGAAAAGAAAAACGTCTGGCTATAAGTACATAATTTATCGTAAATTGTTATTATAATATATTATCCACATTTTATGGAACAGTAGATTTCACTATGAAATATTCAAATTAGGAAAAAATGACAAATTCGTATTGGAAACAATTTGGAATCATATAATTTAGATAAATTTGGTATAAATTATATTTATCTTAATCAAAAAGTGGAGATTTAAGGATTGAATTTTAAATTTTAATGGGTTACTTATATTTTTGAAATATAATTTATGTACGGTTTCATTTTTGAGTCGTTTACATTGATGTGTCTATAATGTAAGAGTATTCAATTATTGAAATTCAATATATTTTTAGTAGTGTACGTCGACTAGTGACCATCGTGTAAGAATTGTTTTTATAGTCATTGTATTTCTTTTAAATTTTTAATTTTTAACGTGTCTGAAAAAGTAATGTTTAAAGAAAGTTCACGTAGAAAACATTTAATAATTCGCAAAAATTATAAATATTTTTTAGCGTGTAAGCCAAAATTAGAATTTGAGTTATCACGTTGGTGATATTGTAAAACTACTTCATTTTTTAAATAAATGACTTAAAAATATATTTATTTTATAATTAATTCATTATTGAAGGAAAATGGTTAAGAAATATATATATATTTTTAAAGATTATGAAATCTCATTATTTGAAGAAAATGGCTATAGTCCTTTCAATACTGGATATTAGTGCAAATGCCGAACAGTTAGTAGACAGTGAGTATTGAAATCGTACTCATAGTGGCTGCAATGCGATACGGAAGGCAAAGGAAAATCACTGTAATAATATTCCAAGTATCAACAATCAGTAGGACGACTTTTTGAGTTAAAAAAATTCCGGAGATAAAATAGTCTCACTATCGGATTTTTAGGTGGGACCTTTTAGAAAGAAAAGAAATGCTAGAGTATAAGCAGAAAAAAAATTGAAACGTAAAAACTTCATTACAACGTGGGAAAAGTTGCATAACCAGAAAATCAAAACCAACAAAATTAAAATTGATCTCATGAGAATATTAGAAATGAAATAGCTTAAGCCTGAAGACTTTTGGCATGGGGACTATAAAAACACATAAAGATACATCAGAGAAGAAATCGGGTACAGTAGAGGTACAGCCAATACTTAATGAATAATTTTATTTTTCTTCGGTCTTTGTTCTCAACTATATGGCAATGGGGTGACTTAACTGGTTCTACACTTTCACAAAGACCTGTTCACCAACTTCCATTTATCCACACCATCTATTTTTGTATCATTCTCTATTATCTCTATCAATCTTTTCATTGTATTTACTCTATCTCTGTCTCCTTTTCTTTCTACATTTATTTCCATAGTTTCCATATTTTTAGCTAATACTCAATTTATCAATTTCTACAGCCTGAGCGTCAGTTCTTCTCCTCTTTTTTACGAAGAGTTTTGCTTGGATTTGATCTTCGCCAAGTGATTTATGATTTTCTAACGTATTTATTCGGAATCTTATATTTTCTAGATATGAAATAATCACCTCATTCTTTAGCTAATTCTTTGTTTGTGGTCAATGATTTTTCGCCATTCTTTAAGAATTTCTCCCTCGTTTTGCATCTTACTGTAAGGCTGTTTATACATTTGTACATATCTTTAGTATTATGTCGTCTGTAGTCTAATTTAGAGTTATCCATTAAATTTTGGACATCTTTCAGTTTTTCACACCCAAGAGTATTATTTGTTTTCCTTAGACGAATTCTGTATATCTTGTAAATACTGGGGATTAAACAATTAGTGAAAAACAATTTAAAAAATGTATGGTTAACTGTTTTGAACAAAGCACGTTAAATTAATCTAAAAGTCGTTGTTCTTAAGACTGTAATTATGATATTACTTTTTTCATTAAATGTATGGTTTATTTTTTATTAATGTTGATAATAAATTATTTAGTTTTATTATTTTTATTTTAATAAATTATTACCAAAACTTCAAACAAACGTGGCACAATTCATCCCCTAAATATATACATTTTTCACTGAATAAATAATTAATTTTAATTCCTAACTTTTAATCTCTAATTTTGAAATTGGATTTCAACTAAAATATTAACTTTACTTTATAAATACCAATTATTGGTTTCTATGGTGTGTAAAAAGGTAATTAACCCAAATTAATTCGCTCTCCCGTTTAAGATTTAACACATTGAAAACGAGGTCGTTGTTTTTTTAGAAAAAAAAAATTTAGAATTTGTACAGAAATTTACGTATGATAACCATATTGTAATTTTTTAAGAAGAACTACAAGAAAGTACTAATAATAATTTAATATTGACTTAGAGATACAATTTGCAACTGAAAAGCAATTGCTTATAATAATTATTACAATTTAGCATTAGTTGTTATATCAACCAGAAAATAGTCAAATATCACGTAAGTACGTAATTATATACAAAGTAAGTCAATAAAACTCTTTTATCTAGTCTCTTCTATTCAAATCGAATCTAGTAATTCCAGAGAAATGTATGAAATAATAAGTACCCGAAGTCTAGTATTTAATTATAAGTATTACCATGTCAGTTTTTTGAAAACATAATTGGTGTGTGAGATACAACATTTAAAATACACTGCAAATCGTGTGTTATTTCAAAAATTATCCAGGCAACATTTTAAAATAAAAACATTGTTCTAGGTAGGTAGTACATTATACTTTATGCGATAAATGTATCAATTATTTAAAATCAATTCTATGAAAATTGGTTACTATTAGATTAATGGATATTTGAAAAAGAGTGCAAAAATTAAAATAATAATGACGTAATAGTTGAGTCAAATGTTTATAGTTATCTATACTATATTTTTATGGTTGTGAAAAATACATACGAATATACAAAGCAATAGTAATCTATTATGAGCTATATATGGTTAATATAGTTATTTTTTATATAGTTCATCCCTTAAATTAGCAAATAATGTATTAACATTACAATTACACTATCCAATATTGTAATACGAATCTACGGAAGTTATATAGTTATAATAGTAAATGTATTATGTATATTAATTATTAGACATTAGGGATGTTCTTACATTTCAAATTAAGATATGCCAATATTTTTAAAATGTTAAAAACTTTAATTTACTTCAACTATTTTTCAATAGGTTTTTATTTTTAAACATAATTCAAAATATTTACCACATTTATTTTGTGGTTGTGCGTGTTATAGCACAATATCTTCTATACAAACACCCCCACTTAAATTTTTTACGAAGTCGCGTGTAGTTTGGCCACTGAATGATTTTACAATAATATTTCACAGACGTGTAGACGTTCGTGCGCGATTTGCTCAGCGCGGAACTAGCCGCGAGAACACGAAAACCGGACGCACATAAATATTATAGATAATTCGTCAATTCGTGTATCGGGCACAATATTCACGCATAATGTTATGTAATATTGTTATTATTAAGGTCATTATTAATGCATCCATATAAACATGGACACGATGTTTACCGCCCGTCGGGTTATCGAAATTACTGTGTAAATCAAACCGGGAAAAAACGATACGACATGATGGCAAAACAAATATTTAGGTAAATAAACATGGAAATCTTGCGTAAACGTGTATAAGCATTAAATATTAAGCAGTAACTATATTATATTAGCTGTAGTAGCCTCTTATAATACGTATACATATGAATATATATGATACAAAAAAAAAACCCTATCGGTGTGGTACATAAGGTGTTTACATTATCCCTACTTTTATCATTTTAAACTACTCTTCTTGGCAGTTTTACATTTTTAATAGAGTTAAAAATTAGAATGATTTGATTTTAAAGTAACTACGCATATATTTGGTCATTTGATATCGACTTTATTTTACTACATCGTTGTCGGCTTAACACCATTCATCCATTTCGATATAATTTATATGGATAATATAGTAACCAGAATTTAGATATACAATTTTTTTTTTAAGAATCTTGTTTAGTACCTAGTTTCATTTGAATTCAGTGACATACTGCAATGTCGAAATTTATGAAATGTAATTCTTATTTCTTATTTTTATATATGTATATCATATTTCTCAGGAATTATTTAATTGATGGAATTTGAATCATGTTAAAATAAGCGTTTTCCGTAAATTTATTTTTCTTATAATCCCATTATCTGTGATTGTCGTCCCCTCTTAAATCATTCGCAGTTAGAATTTTTCAGTCAGATTTAAATCAATTTTTGGGAAACATATTTGTTATCGTTGTATAGACGTAATGCTGCTAAGCTTTTCAAGTTCAAAAATAATAAAAAAAACAAAAAAAAGTTTAAAATTTTAAGATTTAATAACTTGTTTTTATTTGATTTCATGTTATCAATATAATTTGGTTTTGATTAAATGAATGAAGTAACACATCAATCCTTTTGAGATTTAATCGAAAAACTATATGCTATTGCAGAATATATGTCAATTCTTAAATAAAAATAACTACACCTCCCAAAACTTGCTGATCCTTTCAGCACATCCATCGAATGAATAAAAGTATATTTATATTAAAAAAACCAGTATACTCGTCAGATTGAATTTAATTTTTGATCTCCGGGGTATAATTTTAAAAAAAATGATTCGGCGCCTTTTATGAGAACAGAACGCCCGCGGTATTTTATATTCGTTTAATATAACCGAACGTTAGCATATTATTGGACGCTTATAATGTTGCGTTAAACACCGCCCGAAAAATATCGCTCTCCGGCGCGTACCTGCCCGTAGCGTTACAATCGCGGTCGTAAAGTCGCTGCTGCTGTCTCTCGCGAAATACGCCGCCGCCGCCTCCGCGCATTACGTTTACCTGACGGCTATACACGCGTAACATTATTATCACATATTTCGGTGAGCTCGATTACGGGCGGCTGCCGTTCGGACCGGTATAGTAGTTAAAATATTAACAGTAGGTACTACTATAGACACTAGTAGTAGTAGTAGTAGTTATTTTGATTTGTTCGTCCGCAATTGTTGTATCGCGTGTTCAGCAGGACGTCCAAATACTGAACATTATTACGATATTACATATATTATTTGTATTGTATATAGGTTTTTATTCCTCGGGGACAAAAATAATAAAATACGTTTCGTTATATTTTTTTTTACAGAGGTAATATATCGCTTCACGTATTATAGGTAAATCGTGTATATATATATATATGTGTGTGTGTGTCCGTTTTAAAATATAATATGTTTTTATTATTCTTATGCGTTCGGGTTCCGACTCCTGAGTAGATATTATACTAACTGCAGTTCTCTAAAAGCCCCGGGCGATGAAAACGGCCGCGTGTTTGTGGGATCCGATGACGCGCGCCCACGGTTCGGTGGCGAGGGGGGGGGGGGGTAAGGATAAAAAGAAAAAGTCGGTGCATCGTAATTTACGTGTCCCGGATGAGATCTCCACCGTGCATGGTGGACACACTGTGGTTTTAATGTACTATAATATACATTATAATATCAATGGATAGATTTTTGAATAGGTTATCGTAGTATTCATTTATCTCGTTACGACGGTGGATCAAAGTAATGTTGTTATACTTATGGTAGTGATGACTGATTACGTGGAAAAGAGATTCACTCAACACCGCGACATTGGCACCCAATAATTAGTGTTACGCCCTGCAATGTCGAAAATATATACCGTGCTTGGGAGACTTAGTCCTCCTAAATATCTGTAAAGTTCCACATAACCAATTCTTAACCAATCCGGTTATAAAATGTTTTAAAAATAACAACCATTATTATTAAAACATAGAAAAACTTATTTAAAATGTTGTAAACATGTAAATATTATATTCATACAAAATGTGCAATCGTTAATACGTATTAGATTAGGTTAATTGATAATACCAACATATTAATACTATAACAATATCACGTCTGAATGTCTGTATAATGGATGAATATTGCGGGTTCTATATTATACTTTTGGGTTATTTATTAGATAAAATATTATAATCTTCATTTATTAATTATCATAATTTATAATATTAACTAATAAGTAATAAGTATTTACTATGTATTAACTACTTACTAGTATTGATTCACTGTTACTACCAGTCACCATACTACACATAAGACTTAGCCACCTATCACCTACCATCTTTCAATTTTACCAATTAAATAGATCTATGTGATAAATATATAGTATTTATTACTTAATAAAAATACAAGAGTAAGAGAATTAAGGTGAAAAAAATAATAGCAATTGTAATAAACATATATAACGGTCACCGAAGGGATTGAAAATAATGACCGCTGTTTAAAGATAGCTGTTCTATAGAGGTGACCGCTTTACAGAGTCCATAAAAAAACAAATACACAAAATATGCATAAACAGTGAAACCTTATAAGTCTAATCTCAATAAATCAAAAACCTTGATGAGTCAAAATAAATGCCGTTTCCGTGTAAAAACATTAGTAAATTATTAACTTTAGTAATTTTAGTATAATTTTATTTCCCTTGAATTTTGACTTATTGAGGTTCCGCTGAACTAAAAATGTATTTATGACATGTACAACACTGAAGAGCTATTTACTATACATACAATGTAAAATTGTAAAATGCATATTATAAATATGTATTAAAAATATTGAGTAATATTAGTTTTAAATTTTAATCATTTTATCTAATTTATTCAAAATTAATTTCTGTTGTTTGTAATAAATAAAAATCATCCTTTTTGAAGAGTAAATAGAGCTACCTAATTAACTAGCGTCATCGTAAAAGTTCGATAAGATAACTATTAACTGCCATAAATAATTTGGACAAACCACACACTTTACATTTCTTATACATATTTTCTACTATTTTATCTATTATTTTGACCATTATTTAGAATGTCTGCTAAATAGAGGGATAATGTATTTTATCCATAACACTTGGCAGGAATTAAAAAAAAATTACTGTATAGAGGTGACCGTCAATGGAAGTTTTACTGTATTAAAAATATTGTATTTTAAATTAACTAAACAAAAATTTACAAAAAAAAATAAACGTTTTTCAAAACAACGAGTACTACAATATTCATCTTATATCTATATACAATTTTCATACGTTATTTAATATAAATTATTGATCGGCGAATAAATTAAAATTATTTTTAATTAATTGAAAAAATACATATAATAGTCACTAGGTTTGTATAAGGCTCTGGGGCTATATTGGTTTTTCGACGATTGTTATCATTGGCTATTGCGTATTCTATAATATATTATACCGTTCGCTGTCACTATATAGACTTGTGAGAGGGTTTTCAGTTTTACTTTAATCATGCTCATTAAATTAAATCATATTAAATTGTGTGTGCAAGTGTATAGTGGTGTTGCACGCTCAGTGTGATTCGTGTTTATGTTGTTGGGTTGTAGTTTGTTGTGCGACCTGGCAATATAATATACACATGCCATTTTTAAAGCAATCAGTATTACGACAAGTCTATATTATTTTAATTTGTTTGAAATTCAATTTGGCGAATAAAAAGCGTCGAGGTTTGTCATTGCCGAATTGTAGTCTGCAAAATATAACAGTTCCAAGTGCAGCTATACGCTTTGTGTCGCCAGCGTAACATATTGTACCTATCATACTTTTTACGTTATTCGTCCACACAGCGCTACATCCTTAAGGTTATAGGCTTATAGTTTACTCTGCGTACATCATAAAACATACTCACAGAATGACTGTTTTTTCCCGAATCTGATAAAATCATAGACATATAAGAAATATATTTTTAATTTTTAGAACAAATGGTAAATACTAAATAATACCGATGAATTATAGATTTTAAAAAATAGTATGTTTTGTAGTATCGATTTAAAAATGTCTTGTATTTTCCATGAGACTGTATGGAGGATCACGATAAAATAATTACCGTGTGCCTACATTCAATATTCTGCACAACGATATCGACACGGATCAACCATTTTCAACAATATATTATCAATAAACAAATATTATGTAATTTAAACATGTTTTAAAGTGATATTACTGAACACATAACTTATGTTCTGTATTGTGCTGTGTAACGTTTTAACAACTAATAAAAACGTGTTAGACGACAAAAAAATATGACTGCAATTGGAATTCTGTTGTTAGTCCAAGTTAAGACTTAGCTAATTCGTTGTATATAATATATTACTAGCTGACCCTGTGCACTTCGTTGTCCGTAAAAAGTGCCAATTAAATAACAAATTGCACAAAGGTTGACAATTCGTTATTTCACATTCGATATAATGGTGTTCAAAATTTCAAAACTTAAAAAAAATAGAAAAAAGAAAAGATTTAATTTTAAATTGGTGGATGGTAATAACTAATAAGTAACATTTTTTTGCGAGTAACCAATTGCTTGAACAAATCTATTTTACTGGTGTTAAATTTTTTTTTTTTATCGAGTCTATAATATTTTTTTACACTAATTATGAATTTGCAAAAATTATGTACCACTTGCATTAATTATAGAAATTATAGACATTTAAATATCACCCCCGGTTTATTGCCATATAATGCCAGCGCGGACTGCTGGTTACCATGCATTAGGTAATTAGTTACAATCAATTAATTAAAAGGCCACCTCAAGTAATGGGTTTGAAAAATCAACAGGTACTGTCGAAATTCCAAGTATCTACCTATTATAGTTTAGACTCTACGTTGGTCGATCAGTCGATCAGTAGATCAGTGATCTTTAAATATCTAAATCTATAACTATCGACTCTAAAAAAATAATACAGAAAACATCACGAAACTTGCAGGATTGCGGCGGCGATGATGGACGATGATGACCGGGTCAGTGTAATTACCGTAGTGCGAGTAAAAAGGTGACCCAAATATAAATTGCAGGTTTCAAATTATATCCAACCATAGAATTTTTTTTTATATTTAACCAGTGGTAACCCTTTAAATATAAAAAAAATAACTTTTTCTACTATTACTAACATAATCTTTAACCAATGATGGGCAATGGCAACCATTTATAAAAAAAAATTTCGATTAACATTATTATTTTATATTGTGCATATTGCAGGGTCGGTTCGAAATGTGCTATGCAACAACGATCGTGTTGCGATTCACGAACGACATTATATTATTAAGTGTGCGTATGGGTAATATATTATGTATTAAGCGTATTATCGTATTTATTGTTTCCAAGCGTATAATTATCGTCAAATCGGGCGTTTCGTTTTGTCTTTTCGGCTTATTTAACACACCTAATATTATAAATTATCTGCCTGCTACAATTTTGGATTAGTATTTCAACAATATTCTAGAACTTGGTTCTCGATTTTAGTCGGTACAGTGCTGCGAGGAGCCATCAGAAACCGCGCATATTTAAATATATAAGTAATTTATTACTTATTTAACATTTTAATTTATGTACTCCTCGAATCTGTTTTTACGAAGAGACGTTGAATAGTGTGTATGTGTGTGTGGAACGTATACTCTTATTGTTTAAACGTATATAGAGAATAAAATACAATGATTAAAGCACGAAGTCGGCGCACAGAATCTATTTGACTCATTATTGTATTCTTATATATTATAGTTTCACTGAAACGGAATCCAACAATCTTGCACGCGTATTAAACCGTTTTAAAAGTGATCTACGTGCTCTTTTCTTGTGTGTAAGTGTTTTCGTTTAATTGAGTACTTGTTTGTTATCGCCACGCTACCGAGTTGTATTCAATTTATCACCCCGCCACCGGGTGACATTACATCAGCACTCAGCACAGTCTTTAATTTAAAATGTCGATATTTTTGTTTTTCGATGTCATGTGAAGGTTATATTAGGCTATGTAAGTTAGAATAGAATGTAATCTATTTACGAAAAAAGGGAAAATAATAATTATATATACATTGTACAACTAGGTATTTACTTAATATTTATGAACACGATTGGCGTTCATATTAGAACACTAACTAATAGGCGTGAACGATACGAATATAATATTTATTCAAAGAGTCTTGCAAAAGGTTTTTTGTGTTGTTTTATTTATATATTTATATCATACGTGTAACGTGTATATATTGGGTGTTGTAGTTAGGTACTGTTTGCGTTAAAATGTCGTTCGTTGCACGTATCTCGTGAATCGGTAGACGTTATATTATTATACAAGAAAGTGACTATATTATGCGTTCTTCATTAGGTACCTACACTTAAACACCCATGGGTGTCGCGTGGAAAAAAATAAATTCTCTTTGATAAAATTAATTCAATAGTCATATACACATACCAGCGCTACATATGCGTATAATGCGTATAAATAGTACGAGTGTATAACACGCATAAACCTAACGATATGCCCATCGCTGACAAATTATTCAGGTTCGAAAAACGATTTTATTAAAGTGAAAAAAAAATCCTCGACCACCACCGAAGTGTCGTTTAACAGTCTTATCAAGTTATAAATAAGTAGTAATATTTTATTTTCGGAATAAAGTAATATTTAGATAAGAGTGCCGTCGGTTTTATCACGGAAAGACGCTTTTTTATTGCGGAAGCGGTTTAGAGGTGTTTTTTTTTTACGAGTAGTCGTTCAAGTGTCCGGTTGAACATAAAAAAAAAAAAAAAAAAAAAAATACAAGTGAAGCCACACACGGAGGATTCGGATGATAATTTATACGCGTACCTAATACCTATTATATTATACGAATGCTTAGGAAAGCAAGCCGGACGGTTTTTTGACGCATTTCCGAGGGGCGCGTTCAGATCACGCACGCGGTGTAATAAACCGTTTATGATTATAATAATAATAATAATAATAATAATAATAATAATCATAGAGACTGGCGCCTAAACACTTATATGACACTATCATCATATATTTATTGATTATTATTTATAATATTATATTGACGGATTTCGGGATCGCGTGAATGTATTGTATATTTTTTGTTCAATTTTAGCGACTTCAATCGAGGTCAACGGGTGGTTTATTGCAGTGTATTTACGATATCTTTACCTACTTGCGTTATCGACATTTACGATATATTATTAACGCGGTCGGTCACGCATACACACATGGAACGGCAATAATTCACTAAATACGGACAACGCCATATTATATTTTATATACGTACAGCGTGTGTCGCACTGCCGCCGCCGCCGCCGTAATGTCGCGAAATGTATGTGTAATTGTTAGTTGTTACAGAGTAGGATTAGGGCTGCGCGCACAGTCAAAGGTGCAGGGGGTGGATAAACCGGGGCAAGGTTATAAGTAAAGACGTTAATGAGGAAAAAATTCAAATACGAGATCATATCGCTAAAAGCAACGCGCACAGATCTCACACGATCAGGCGTTTACCGCCGTCGTCGTCATCGTCCGAGGGTTCAATTTCGAATAATATAAAATATATTATTATAATAGTAGTAATAGTAATAATAATAATAATAATAATAATCGTCCGGAAGGTTGTACGGGAGAGATAATAACATTATTGTATCGACAACGAAAACATATGCATAATATATGTATAGGCGTACGACGTAAGCCCGCACCGATGGTATCTGCAGCATCGCGAGGCGTGTAGGTGTCCGATACTCGTTAATAGAAAGAAAGAAAGAAAATATTATCGAAAACCTAGTGACTTAAATCGTACGGGACTGGCCTAACCGGATGAGGACATATAGACGTTATTATATTGTGTAATCGAATGGACGCCGCCTTTAATCGTGGCAAGTCATACGGCGCGATGAGATTATCATATAGTCTCCAGCAAGATTTTTTTTAGACCGGTCCCAATGCACTTTGCTTGCCCCTATATTATATGGCAATAGATATTATGTCATTATGTATATGCCAGAAAGTCCTTTATGACGCGTTATCAGTATGGATGGAAATTGTTGCAATTTTCAAAGACGTACCCAGGGCAATGATATTTAATGCCACTTAATATTATATAATTGGTATTCGAAAACGATTGGAGGTTTGCAAAATCGACGCCCGTCCTAATCGTACTACTGTTTCGGGGGTCCTCCCGATGGCCGTAAAACCCCATAACGCAGCCAATAATCACTGTTGAAAATTACGCAATACTCGAAGTAATTAAATTAGCAAATTCACTCCAATCGAACAACATATTGATTATCAATGATTCTCTCAGCGTTTTAACAGTGCTAAAGAATCCGTCCTCCAAAAACAAAATCGCCCAATTAATCCAAACCGAACTAAATGACACGCAGAAAAATATCAAATCTATGTGGATGCTTTCCCATGTAGGAATTAAAGGTAATGAAATGGCTGACAAAACAGCCTTTCTAGCAAGCAAAAACTTACTTAATAATACCATTGAAAAAATACCATTTAACGACATCTTCACATCAGTCAAAAATAAGATAATCTTATCATGGAAACACTACTGGGACTTTGTATCTCTTACCAATAAATTAAAGTCCATCAAAAATTCAGTGAATCAATGGTATACACCTCCGGATCTCAGCCAACGTCAAGATATTACTATCATCCGGATAAAATTCGGACACACCTTTTTTATGCACTCCTTCCTAATAAGTAAAAACCATCCACTAATATGCAGTATATGTCAAAATCACATCATAATAAAACATATATTTGAAGAATGCCTTATATTTGAACATGCACGCACAATCCTCAATCTCCCGCGCAACATCAAAGAAATCCTAAACGAAGATTAAACCTCAACATTTACCACCTTACAATCAAAATACAATCTTATAAACAAACTCTAGCTTAAACAAAATCATAATGTAAACTCGATTATTTATTTATTGTAAATATTAACTATTTTTATATTTAATGTTGGCTAATAACCTTAGTAACTGAAGTCGGTAAATCTTTAAGTAAAAAAAAAAAAATATCTCATTATAAAGTAAGTAAGTAGTTTGAAAATCGATTATTCCATCTGCCATCCCTCGAATACGTAGTTATTATTATTTGGTCTCCGTTTATTGTTGTAATACTGTCTCTTATATATTTTAGACAGACAGTGGAAAGGGGTAGAGGATTTTCCAAATTTTACACAAGTCTTGGAACTGTCTATACTAAATATATATATATATAGAATTAATGTTCTCTAAAATAAACTGTGTAACGAAGGGTCTATTAAGTGTAAGGCGTGTATGTCATGTACACGCAGTAAGTGTTGATGTCAGTTAGAAAGAATCGATTCACTACGATGATTAAAAAAAAGTATAGGTAGATATTACTGCCATAATGAATAATACCAAATGTTGACATCAGATATATTTGAATTACTCTGTTTTTTTTTTTTGAATAATCACTGGATCCTCCACTGATGCGGGTACATATAAACACCGAGCGTATCCGAGCCCACTGCAATTATATGTAGATCATTGAAATACCACGTACCTACACAGTCACTACATATTGCATAACATAATAAATATAATATGTGCGTGTGCGTGTGTGCAATCGGGTCATCTACCGCGGTGACGTCGTTCTTCTCGTCGTCGTATCGTCGAGAACAAATGTAACCGTCGACGAAACTTTAAAGTACCCGCTGTACTCGTGGCAGGCCTCGCATACACGTGTATGCGTATTGCGCACAAGTGCAGTACAACTATGGGTACAGTGTACGCGGCGACCGCCAAACGGTTGGGGGGGGGAGGGGGAAAAAAAAAGCGACGTCATGTCGGTCGCGACAACGGTCGCGGCGCGTACTTAATGGCCGTTTATAGCCGCGGCAAAACGATATATGTTCTCACGAGCTTTGTCCGAGCACGCGTGCACGGCATTATACGTGTACGACGCACAGTGGGTAGAGATACTCACGTTAAAATATACGAAAGGCATTATCATGACCGCTGTGTGCCCATGTGAAGGAGCAGACATATATATATTATACTCGCGGGCATCCACCGGCGGCAAAACGATACACTGCAGCAGTGGTGCCCATCGGCCATATAACTATAATATTATAATTCCTCTATATATATATATATTGTGTTCGTTTTAGAAAAAAAAAAAAAACAATATTTTAATTTTTATTTTGTACCGTTACCACCGCCACCGCCGCGAGCTTGTCAACGCGCGCTGCGCGCAGACCCGCCGCAAGTCCCGGGCAAACGCGATTTGAGCTTCGATTTGACGTGCGTACGCGTGTACGCGTGTTCGAGAACGGTTCCCAGGCAGCGCGTACAGGTGGACGGACGGCCGTACTACGGTGCCCATGCGTAGTGTATAACTATAATACGTACACGTATGTAAAGGAAAAAAAAAATATATATCTTCGAGGGGGCACCGCTACCCTCGCCGCTGCCGCCGCCGCCGCCGCCGCCGACGACGACGACGACCGTGAAATAATGAATCCTTATTGTATTTAAATATCGTACGCCGCGCGCGCGAGCCTGACTGATGTGAAATCGTTTAACAATAGCCGAGCGCATACGATTGTTCTCCGGGTCCGGGGCACAATAATGATAATTAAAAAAAGAAATCCCGTAAAACCGCGGAGAAAAACCGCCCGTGATAATATTATTATTATTAAAATATTATATTATAACGTCGGAGACGTGCACACGCTGCGGCACCTGCCTATACAGTGTCGTACCGTGTACGATTACATTATACGTACGTTATACGCCGCGGACGTTTTTTGTTTTTTTTTTTGTTTTTACGGCCGACCGTAAGTGTACGCGTTACCCATACGACGGCCGTACCTCCCCTCAAACGGCTCTTTTATATCGTCGTTTTTACGCCGGTCGACCGCGGGTACGTCGCCGTGCATTATCGATCACTCTCAAACGCGTGTGTACGTATTACGCGCATACACGCGAACACTGGCTGTTGTTATAATGCTCACTTACGTCGAGCCGCCACGGATTTTTAATTAAAAA
Source organism: Pentalonia nigronervosa (assembly GCA_014851325.1). Classification (NCBI taxonomy): domain Eukaryota; kingdom Metazoa; phylum Arthropoda; class Insecta; order Hemiptera; family Aphididae; genus Pentalonia; species Pentalonia nigronervosa. The sequence continues at coordinate 145,036 of JACXSJ010000676.1, read as the reverse complement.
AAAAAACGACACGATGCTACTGCCGCCGCGCATAAGGCATATGATATATATATATATATATATATAGGTACCTGCCTGCCTCTTACCCGCCTATAGCCGCGTTGCTACCGCCGCCGCGTTCATTTGCAGACCACCGCCGTCGGCGGCGACCGTCGAACGACCGCGCCGTTAATGAAACCTAATTATCGGGCATTAATTATACGTTCCTCCCCCTTACACGCCGCCACCGAGCCGCCGAGCCGGCGTTCGCCGCGCACGGTGATTTATTATGCGAGATTCGCAGAAAAAAAAAATAATAAATAAATACAACCGAAGACGCGATTTTTCTTATCGTATATTGTATATATTTTATATATAAAATATAGTATTATTATAGGTACCCGTCGATCACTGCACGACCGGATGAATGCGAAAGCTCGTCGAAGTCTCCTGTACTTTTCCGTTGCTTGTGGCGAACGAGTCAAATCTTTAAGAAAAATAAATAATCGCACCACGCGTGCAACGGCGATGTCGATTCGATAACTTATGGAGGAAAAAACTTGCTGTTCCGTAATTGTCGGAGACAATTATTTTCAAAAGACTTCCTTAAAATTATTATATACAATATCACCGAGTTAAAATGTCTTTGTTTCCGCGAAATAATTACCATACCGCACCAAAGTAAAATAATTGAACACATACTCGTATAATATACAGGCGTACATACCTATAGGTTTATAGTACACAATTGTTGTGTTTTAATATTAAAACGTATATTTTTCGATCCGCCATTTTACTGTTTTAGTATACTTCTGTGTCTAATAACGTGATTCGGGAAGTTTCAACACATATTATTTAAGACAGAGACGTTCAAAACTTCAACGATAGGACGATTAGTTTTTTTCAAAAATGTTTTAATTTGCGAATAGGAGCCTAACCTCGCCCACTTACGTATACAGGTATGCAGACGTGTCACGTTCGAAAATCACGAATTTCGTAAATTAAAAAAGAATAATGTCCTCAAGACATATTTCAACCTCAAGTTCATGGCATTCATTAGTCTGAAATCCTACAAACTTATGTCACTCGATTTTTCTTAACCAATTACATTAGATCGCGTCCCACGTTTGAGATTTTAAAATGCCCCTTACCGTATTCTCAGGCCATATATATTTGAATATATTTTTAAAATAAGCTAATACTAGTATTAACATTATATTACACTATAACTACCTATCAGTTTTAATGTTCCCACGTACGTTTATCGAAGTTAACACATATTATACACACTCATTATAACACTAAAACGATTGTCAATTTATAGAAAATGGTATTTCACACATTTGTTTAAAACACGTAAATCAATTTTGTTCTATGGTGGTCCATTACGTTTACTTTGCATAATAATATTTTATATCGATTCTCTTATCGTTACCATTGGTATTATATGTTTTGTAAATATAATTGAGTACCTATTCAATATTTATGAGTTTATGTCTTACAGCTATAATATAATGTGTGGTCGATCGTCTGATAATTAACTGACAATAATGACTTTAAAATGGTGTCATCCGTATCGTGGGATAATCGAATAACAATAGAGATCCTAGAGTTATTTAATTAACATCATCGAGGAAATTAAATTAGAATTGTGAATTCATTTAACATAATTAATCGACCGTAATTGATGACTAGCAATATTTTTTCAATTCGTTTTAAATAAAATTAGACATTTACTTATTAATATTTATTTTACTTTAATACATGATTATTTCATTTTTTTCTTAAACAAATTTAAATCGTTATTATTGTCAGATTTTTTTGAGATAAAACATAAATGAAGAATACTTAAACATACAATTAAAACTAATTACATATATATGATATTGTAATTAAGGCAAAATTCTAGATAAAAAGAACCTACCTACAATATAATAACTATTGTTAATAAAACAATAATAACATGCAATTATACGCAAAAAATTAGACATTTAACAAATAAGTAAAATCTTTTTAAATTTATTTAATTAAACAATTATTTAAGTATTTTTAATTATCAATATAGTATCAACATTACAAATAAATAAATAATGTGTTCATTATTCTTCACTGTAAAAGTATTCGTAACAGGCATATCAATTACATTATTAAAATTAAAAAATAAATAGATACTTATTATACATTACAACTAGAATAAATATAAACATATGAAAAAGTGTTCAATAAAAAAAACACAAAAATTATTATTTTTTAAATATGTTCATATTATTATACTTATATGACCATTGCATAAATGACCATGATGCTTTAACGAACGTATAAATATCTACCGAACGAAATTTAGATCAGCAGAATACAAATTGACAAAAAGTTCAATATATTTAATAATACGTAATTATAAAATAGTATACTCATATATTATTTCAAAGTTATAATGGTAGCTGCATTGACGAGTATCGAACAAAGGTAAATCGTATTGAAATACAGACGTTACAGATATTTTATAACAATTAGGAATATAAATATCGTAAATTACTGATTTTATGTATACATACGTAGATCCTGAGCACTGTATAATAACCTTATATAAAAAGTCGATGTTTTCAACAGTTTAAATCAAAACGTACCCTCTGAACTTCAAATTTTCGAAGTTCCGTGTCTTTAATACTGGATTTATGTATTTAAATGGGCATTTCCGGTGGCCGAGCTTTAGCGACCAAGGGAAGAGACCAAAAATGGTGGCGTCTGTTCATAGTGGATACCCGGCGGCGGCTGTAATTATCGTGTACGTGCAAGTCATGAAAAAGGTCACAGACAGGAAACGCATATGTATACAATAATACTTATGTAAATAAAAAATGAATTATTCCTAATTCGAGAATAGCACATCACTGCCGTTTGTCTCGACAAAACGCCCCTGCCGAGACAATGGGCGGTGTAATAATAATATACACTCATCAGAACATCTATGCGTAATAATAAGAAAAACGGCACTCTCGTTAAGACAAAATATAGGTACACGCTTGCTGTTCATACAGTATATTGTCGATACATATTACATTGCATACGTGTCCGGAATAATGGACCAACGATGGTTATAACTTATTAATATAACATCGTTCCGTCGTAAGCAGCGTCTATTTCATATCTACTATTGTACCTTGATAAATCCGATTAAAAGACAACTTTTAATGTAATAATAATATTTTATCGTATATGAAATTGTAACAATACATAATCCATAGTTCCATATTACTGCACTCAGCCGTCCCGTGATAACGGATTTCGCTGACCATCTTTCTCCAACTGAGTTCAACAATGGACAAGCCAATGTCGATATCGCAGAGGAAATTTAATTAACCTAAATGCGTTTATATGTATTATTGTATAATCAACATCGAATTCAAAATATTCCTACAATTTCATTATTATAAAATACACTTTGACGAAAAGATTAACGTCGCCGACAAAACTGAACTGATTAATGTTTATAAAATATGGTCGTGTAATCATATCACGTCAGTATATTATATGACTTATAACAGTCATAACTAGGATTCGAAAGTTGTAGGAGTTACATATTTTTCTGTATGCCCTAAATTTATAGCAGGCTAAGCTAGAAATTCATTCTATACAATGACGAGTTTAAATACAAAAATTAAAAATGCATACTTTTGTATATTTTGTCAATTTTAGAAAAAAGTGCAAACTTCTCAATTTTCGTAAAATTTTTATGCTTGTTTATTATTTTGTAAAAAAATTGAGAAATACGTAGTCATTTCCAACGGATAAATTAATATCGAGGATAAAACAAGTGTTTTTAAAAGCACTGTCCTACTAATTATTTGAAACTGAAGCTCCTGTAATTCCACTTACACAAGCGCCCATACTAACACGTCGAAAGACATGGCCACAAGCAGCTTCTTACTAATGTCAATAGTTTTAAGAAATATATATAATTTTAAAACTTCAAGCGATGCGGTTTCTATTAAAGAAGCTAAAATCATTGTAAGTGACCGTTCTGTGGAAATTAATTTAACTTTCATTTATGTAAATTATGGGTTTTTAACAGCAACAATAACGCAACTCGAAACACAAAAACTTCCGTTACACAAATCAATGGCGACAGTGAAATCTGTCGAACATGAGTTAGAACAATGCACCTATTTAGCAAGACAGTTATTGCAATCAAAGAAAAATTTTAAAATGTTTTGAAAAAAAAAATTATCAAGCATTTTAACTGATGAAGCGACGTCAATGGAAGGATTACAAGAAGACTTAGGTTAGGTTATTAAATGTGAATGATTTGGCGCATTTTAAATATGCACTCATAATTTCATCGGATGTTAAAAGAAATTTTTTGTGCTACAAAAATATACTTTCAAACAACCGTCGTTCGTTCGATATAGAAAATAACAAAAAAGTTCTGGTTATTTAATACAATATATATATATATATATATATAGATATGAAAATTACGATAATCTATGTGTTTACTGAATTAAAAAAAAATAAATATAATTCTTTAAATAACTTTCATTCTATATTTTTATATTTAGATTGAAAAAAGTACAATCCATCAAAGTCAGCCAAACAATTTTGAATTCAATAAAAACATAAAAAATAATTTATTTTTGTGTACTTAGTCCTTCTTTTTTTGAATCAGTTTACAATTTTTTAGTGCATTTTTTGCATCTTTTAGCTTTTACAACTTCCGAGCCTTAGTCATAGCCATTAACCAGTGTATCCAATATTTTAATTTACACGCGTGGTAATTTTTTAAATAGTGTATACGACACCGACAACCCATTCAGCTCATGATTTTTAAGGTTATTATTATTGTTATGTCTATTGTCTATCGACTTTTATTACTACCGTATGTTACATCTGAACATATTTACGCGTTGAATATATTTATATATGTATTAATTTTGTATATAAATATTACATAGTTTATATTTATTATATACAAGAGTATAAGCACAAACGTAACATAAAAATGCATAATAAGTTTCTTTCTGAACGAGTTTTGTGCTTTGTACATTTTAGACATTTAATTTAAAATACAACCCAAATATTAACTATCCGGTATACAAAAAATATTTGAATTTTTATTTTATACCTCGAATTTTTATAATAATGCAAAATCCACTTTGTTCCTTTCAGTTCTTGAACACGGCTCCCAACACTGTTTTTCGCCATTTTATAATTTCGTGGGTTTCTAATCGTCTTGGCGTTACAGTTCGATTCGCCAAAACTATTCTCTCCAGATTATGGAGAACCGTTTTGCTTCTAAACCACGATTATGACGAGATAAAAGCCAGTGTAGGTAAACAGAAGCATACCCTCTTGGAGTATCTTTAAATGCAGTGTATCTCAGGCTATATTTTTCCTGCTGTGTTTTGTATTTATTGTGTAAAGAAGGGTTGTTTTTATACAAATTAGTATATGCTGTAGAAGTATAGAATAACCTATACATCAATAGCGATGTCCAAATATGATAACTAAATGCTATTATCATAGGTCATGATGCCGTATTGTTTTCGTGCCCAAAAATGTCATGTGACTTAATAATAACACGGAGCCAAAAAACCACAAAACCGGCGCGGCGGCCGAATGTCGTAACAGACGTCTCGGCATAATTGGCGAAAACAGCCCTTATTAAGGCTATCAACCCCGTTGACAACTGACTATTATCTACGAACAATATAATATTATGTTAAATGAAATGTATGTATAAATATACAAAAATCGAGACGTGCAACAAAAACTGCTATCGAGATATTTTATTAGGTATATAATACCGTTGGCATTTAAGGCAAGACACAGATTACCGTTGCCCGTACAATAAATTTCTGCTTTATCGAGCGGTCCACGTCCGTCGGTTCCGCAAAGGCATCTGTATTCCTATTTGCTACATAATCAGCGAAGAGGAATATAAATAACGCGAAGACGAATAAAACACAATAACACGTGCGTTTTATAAATTATCGTCTGTGAAAAGACGACCCCCTAGCTGGATCGCGATTGAGTCGTATAGCGCCGTCGCCTGCGTCACACCATAAATATTAATAATAATATTATAATGCGAACAGTAAAATACACATACGTACACGCACGCGCATCCACGTCTATATTCTATAGACGGTGTTACATTATATGCACACGTGGCTAAGACGCTGTCGCAACGACCATTCACAAATTATTATTATTTTTTTATGCCTTTTATATATTCGTCGTCATTCCGCCTCATTACCATGCGCGCGCCTCGACGCGTAAAAACGTCGGTTGACTCCGGCCGACGGCCTTTTCAGTTGTCAATATTATAAAGTCTTCGCCGCCGACGATAATATTATAATGTCGTATCTGAACGTACGTCGGCATATTGTAATATCGGTACAAACGCGCCCGCATAAAGAGACGTATCGTAATATACGAGTGTTACGCGCACGTACGGCCGAACCAGTTCGAAATGGAAAACGAAAGGCAAATAGGTAGGAAGGAGGCATCTTGATGCAGTGCGTATAACTATATTATGTTATGATATAACATAGCCGCAGCGGGAAGATGAAAAAAAAAAGAAAAAAAGAGTACCGGGCCCCCGTGCAAGTTGCGTTCATATATATACGTGCATAAAATATTATAATAATGCGTGTACCTCTATGCGTATTTATTATAATACGTCGAGAGAATATTATTATAATATTATTACTCCGCTGCCGCCGCCGCCGCCGAAGACGACGACGGCGGCGGCGGACTATTTACGAGTGGATCGTAAAAATCCATTGAATGCAAAACAGAAATTGATCGGTTATTATACAAAAAAAAAAAAAAAAAATGTACACACTCCGACTTATTAAAGGTAGTACTGGATACGAGTATAAATTACTTTGGCACTGTTTATTATATATTGTACGTGTATTGTACAATATAATAAATACAGTTGATATGTAGAGGGATATATAGGTACTATGGCAGCATACGAGTATGTGTAGCACATATTTGTACGAGCGCCACAGTTTGACTGGTTTTATATTTTAAATTTTTACCCCGAGGTCCGGCGACGAGTTACGATTTTTCAGAGAATATCGTTGTATACGAGTTGGTTGAAATGAATGTTTATATACGCTACGAACGATCAATAACTTTCGTCGACCTGCCCGATAGTCGATAACGCGTGTATATATATATATATATCGATGACCCGCGATGACCGTAATAATATTAAGTACTCGCCCAACGTCGTACACGAACCACTATAATATCATGACATGTTAACGATCCATAACTGAATTGGACTTTTAGAAATTTAACCCACTCCGTTGTACACACACCAAGCGAAGGTCCTGTATATTTAACACTATGCAATATACCTATGCGGTATAGATGTACGAAATGATCGTTTTAACAGTGAACACATTCATTTCATTTAAAAAATAGTTTTTTCTAAGTATTGTCAATCAAAAAAGAGTTATTTTTAACTTTGGTGTGATATTCCACAAATTACTTGGCCTTCGGAAGTTCAGAGTACTAGTTGTTCTTCGGTGTAATGTTATCATAATAATTCGTTATCAGATGCTATACCTAGGTAAAAAAAATTACACAAACCTATATCCCCGTTCTGACGGCCTCTACACATTTTTGACAGTTCGCTGGAGGACATTTGACCTCGATGTTTAAGCCGTGTGTCTCTGTTTTAATGAAGAGAAATAATATTTAAATATTTTTTAGTTCTTTTATTTTTCTGTATGTGAAGTCAAATATAATTATTTACGAAAAGTGATCGGACATCTTATGAAATACAACGTCTTACTTTTGGATGTGGCGTCTTGAAACAACCAATGCCAATAAACTTGTACGATAATATTCAAAAAAAAAAAAAAAAAAAATGAATGCATAATATTGTCGGATTTTAAACAAATAGCTATTTTTATTAATAAACGAGTTTCTTACAAAAATTATGGTAATTTTATCTATATTTTATACCTTTGTTAGTTTAATTGAATGGTTGATTAAAGTTTCCAATAAAGAGATATCTATAATCATAATCATAATCATTAATCGCACGATCACTAAAATATTAAATTATATACACATTTCAGGATCAGGACCACTGCAGTGGGTAATTATTGATCTCGAGATATTTTCTTGTAAACTGATTTTTGCATTCCTCTTCAACGATTCCTCTCTTTTGTTTTCGATGTCGACTTTCTGGAAATTCAAATCAATCATAAGTCGCGATAAAAATGGGTTTTAATCAATTTTATAGTGCCTTTTGTTACAAAGTAATAAAAATGTAAATATATTTTATAATTAATTATAAAAATAAATAATAACTATTAATTAATATTTGTGCTTATATTAAAGGTTTTTTTAATCTAAATTTTAAACCTAATACATAATATTGTGCATTTTTAAAAGATTTTTGTTTCACTTTTCAGCTTAAAGTTATCGACTCTTTTTAATTCCTGATTTTCATTTCTGTGGTCTTGATCCTGAAATGTATGAAATTTGTAATTTAGTTTAATATTCTAATGATCGTGCGATAATCATATTTGACTTCCATATTCAAGAAAATAAAATAAAAAATCGCCCGTGTTATTTCTTTCCATTAAAACAGACACGGTTTTCCAATCAATTTACCTAGTTAAAGAATGTACGCATTTGCGCGGTTTTCCAGAATGTCGACGGATAGACACGGAGAAGATTGTTAATTTAGAAACTTATTAGCTACTTTGTTGGCTTATATCCATCTATACGCAGAATAAATAATGGACACAACTTCCAATTAAAATTTGATTTACGCAGTATTCATTATTTATTGTACATTTCTTTACAATATTATACGCAGATTTATATTATATTATAAAACGGCACGTTGCAGTAATTTTATTCAACGGACAATTCAGAATATTTGCGATTTATTTATGCACTCGTCAAATGTGTAACGACATTATGAAAATTCGCGTTATTAACAGTGTAGGGTGTACAGTAAAAGGCGCGAACCAGAAAAAACACAACGAGGGAACGCTTCGGTAATGCGTCGCGAACACATCAGCTATTGCTATGGTATCGTCAGTGGTATATTCAGACGCAAAAATCTATGCGTTTCCGTCGCACGGAAAAGCACCAGAAAAACGGCTTTGGTATAATTTAACGTATCCGGCGAGTTGAGGACATATTCAATTTGGCCGATTAATGAACGCGTATTATTCACTCGAAAAAAAAAACACACACACACACACATAACGGCGTCGTGTCTGAAAACGCGCAGAAGACATACATTTCCGCCTTTCGTATACGACCACGACTACGCGTCCATAACACGGGAGCGTACCATATATTGATATACCACCGACGACGAGCAAATAATAACGATAATAATATTTTACACGAGTTTTTCGGCGATATTCTTCGTATTTACGTTATTATTACGATATTATGACGTAGGTACCAGCTATAAGGTCTACCCGACAAATCCGTGATGCGGCGAGAGAACGACGCCCACCGATCCGTTCAATTAGGCGCGGAACCCGACGCGAACGGAAAGACTCGCGCGACGGAAAGGACATTATAATAATAATAATATTATACACCCGAGTATTGCATTATGTGTTGTTGTTGTTCGTCGGACGTCGGGAGGACGGGCGGCGTACCGCGTACCTACGTGTGTAGGAGACGACGGTTTACAGTAATAATTGGTCCCGCCGAAGCAATAATAATAATAATAATAATAAAAACCGAAATAAATTTAAATATATAATATACGTGTTATATACGACAGACGCCTTCCGCAGTGCGACCGCGACGTGATCGACGCGTGTAAACAACTCGAATGACATAATATAACGAGCCCTCACACGTCGTTTCCAATAACGATTTCCAATCGAATTAAACCGGCGCGCGCGCTGCGGACACGGACGACCGAGCTGCTGCTGTTTCTACCGCCGCGTGCATATTATTACAATATAATATACGTTATCGCCGAGCATGAGGTGGTGGTTTAGCGTCTCCGTAATGTGCACTCGTTGTTGTAGGCGTGTATAATGTCGTGCCTGTTGCGTATATAATATCATACGTATTGTACAAACGTACCATCGTTTATATATGCCTATTGCTGTGCATACACACACATGGGTGCTTGTTATGCGATATATGTTTGCAAAGTTTATCAACCACCGCTTGGTTAGTTCTGCGAGGCAGCTATTTTTGAAGACATTTTATGCCTATGTAGTAATAAACTGCAATACAACCTACCCGATCGTGGAAAATTAACCAGTGCATATTGACCATCTCATTTGCAACGAGGGTAGGAGGTAATTTGTTTGCCTCGACAGGCGACTATAGTAGTGCCCGGTTCTACAATTATTATTGTTTTTCTCTAAAATATTCATTAGTGCAATCGACTAGCAAATAACGTTTTCCGGCGCGATTCAGTGACATTTACGCGCTGTGACGAAAAACGTATTATATAAATCGTGAACACTAACCGTGGCGTCAAAAGACACCGCGTGAAGAAACGTATGCGTCTACAAGATTTGAGCAACTATAGGCATCGTGTATTTTTGAATGATAAACAAATATTTTTGTTTAATCAGTGTACAGTAAAAAAAAAAACTAGGTTTTGCGATACCTAAAAATAAAAATGTATAACGGATATCTATGATTACTGATTATTTTTAATCGAATCCGCCATGTTGTTACATGAAATATTATTATTAGACCACGTCGAATGGTAACTGATTGAGAAAAAAATTATTCGCCCTCCTCATCATAACATACGCAATAACCGGTATATAGCTTTTCAAAAACTAAAACTCGATTGCGACATTTTTTTTTATCGGCGACGTGGTTTAGTCTCCGAATGGTGTGCGCTTCTCGCGAGGACGGTTCAGTCAATAAACACTCAAGTCCAAACGTATTATACGTCGGCTGCACACGGCGCTCTTTCATTCTATCGGTTATACCAATTAACATATTCGAACCACGACTACAGGACTGATCACGATTCATGCTAAAACGAACTCAAAAACAATTATATAACGCTGCGCGAAGATCGTGGTTATAAAATTCGCATTCGGTGGCGATAAGAGACCACCTTGTGTAAGTACAACGGGCAGTACAGTGTAAATTGAACCGTAATGATGAATAATAATTTATTGGACCCGACTTCACAGGCTTAGATATAATATATCATATGTTGTGTACTTGTGTGCCGAGTATGAAATCTGCCGCCAAACACATTTTGTGCATAGCGTCTATAAAGGTAAAACAAGTCCCATCGTCATCGCGTCGAATTTCGATAGCATAGTATTGCACCGATGATAAGTAATCAAAATGCAAACCTCCAATCTTGCAAACTCGTTTTATATATCTAATACAAACTTGCCGCTGTTTGATTTAAATCATGCATTGCTCACTACTGCAAGATTTTGGGTAGAGTTAATATTTTACCAGAGAAACGTACAAGAAGAAATACAATAAATTGTGAAAATATTTCTATTTAACATTGGTACACTACTTTATCATACTGATTTTACAACACTGTTAGATACTGTCGTTTAGTGAAAATATTATTAGATTTTTGTCCATTTAGGTATTCAATTTACAAATTACATAAACATAATATAGTCTTACAACTCTGATTTGTATTAACAATACTAATATTATCAAATGACGAATTTATTATAAAAAGTAATATTGTACAAATGACTGTTTTTTTTTTCATAAAAACAATCGATTTTCTTGATATATGACGAAGTAAGAACTGAACGGCTGACTAATATCGACCACAGTAGTGATAAAAACTTAACGCGGGGCTAACGGCATTTGAAATTTAAACGTTCGTTAGGTGTTTATCAAAAATTCTCGCGACTCATCAGTGATGGAACGACCATTCTTCCTTACGCCGGCATCACGCCACTATATAGACATTCACGGCGAAGCATTATCTTTGAAGTATTGAAAAAGTCGGCATAACAACAGGCGGGAAGTTTCGTACGTATTATTTATGGCGTCTTATATCCGATGACGCGTGACTCAGTCATTTCATTTTCACCGATTGATTTATTGCCATTTCGTAACATCAACTACCTATAAAATATTTCAATTTACTGGGACATAAAGATGAATAATTGTAAATGGACATCAATAAGCAATATAGGTAGGTATCGGAAAGTATAATATTACATATTAAAGGCTGCGTGGCAAAAAAAAAAAGTTTGCGCTGTCGCTGTGTTCATCGCCGATGCAATATTATTGTCACTTGGAACTTATGACATTCTCGATTTATAATAATAATAATAATTGCCCATTTGATATTTTACGTTATCGTTACATCTAACTCGAATAAATAACATTGTGCAGAACTATGACATACCTATATCTAAAAGTGTTTTGCATTTCTTGTACAAGGGTAATAATAATATACCCAAAAAGTGCTGTATGACCGTTGCGATCGACGCATTTGGATAAAGTTTTGTTTCGCGTGTTGTAAATATAACAATATTTCATGTTCCTAATGAAACAAGGTAAATTTATCAAATGCATTGTGATACTACGCTGTTAATACTTATAAGTTGTAATAGTAAAATAATTTTTTTCTTGGTTAGTTTATTGATCAAATACTAAATTTCCTATCATAATAAATTATGGATATTGGATTGCCTGGTATATTAAATAGGAATTTATTATATTATAGATTGTATTTTTTTTTAATTTCATAATAATATACTATTTTAGGTCAATTTAAACCATCTGTTTTACAATCAAGAAATGCTTTTAAAGTTGCTAAATCAAAAGAGCTTAAATTAAAACACAGACATTCAGATTCACTTACTGTTGTTTTACTTGTGAAGTCGGAAGAAACTTTTACAGACTGTATTCATGATATTGGCTTTGATCCGTTCTTCGTCCATTTTCATATACAAAAGCTTATTCATTTATATAGAGCATACTCTATAAGTTTTTCTTATCCATCATTAATCATAGATATTACAGGCACCATTATAAAAAAATTTTCGAAACTTAGTCTGGTAAAAACTCAAACATTATACTTATATGAGGCCGTGGTTTATGATGATGATAGGAATCACACTTTTACAGCTTGTAGTATGATATTGAATGGCATGATAACATTGCTATTTACTATTGGCTCTCAAGATGGTTAAATGCGGTGTTCCACCACCTAAGGAGACTTGTTGTGATATGTCTTTTTCCCTGTTATCAGCTCTAGTTCGATTTACACAATATTCTTCACTTGATAACTATAATAATATTTGTTCATTATTCCTCTTTGAAAACAATTTTCATCAAAGTTTTTTGTTATCGAATTGTTTTATTAGAATTGATGTTTCTCTTTTTGTGAAAAATATAACAAAATGTACAATCTCCTGGTACCTGTGGCCCTTTTGCAGAACGTTTAACAATTTCATTAATATATTGTTTACTATTATTTTCATTTTTATAATTAGAAAAACTATTATGTTATTATTATCAGGGTTTACTATTACTTTTAATTTTTTCAAACATCCATTCCCAATAATATTGGCGAGCAAATACCATCAACAATTATGTATTCATGTTTTATTTCTATTGTTCTAAATTTTTTTTTGAACGATGATTTTCCGACTATATTTAAACTAGTATTATTTGCCATCCAAGACTAATATCTATTTCCAACGGTATGATTTCATTTAAATAAACATTTTTATTATTGATAACAATTAAACTTGCCCCAGTCTCAGATAATAGATTGAGCTACATATTTAGAGATGGCTTATTCAATATTAATAGTATTCAAATCATAACCTATTCATTTATTTTTACTTGTAATTGGTTATATGTAAGAAAAAAGTTAATTATTACTATTCACCACAAGTGGATTTTTTACCTTAGTTTCAATTATCACCAGGCATCGCTGGGTAATACGCAGCTATAATAAAAATTAAAAAAACGTGTTCAAAATAAGGTTATTTTATTAGTTACAATAAATATTATCAAATAAATTTAAAAAAAAATATTTAACATTTTTATAATTTAAATATTACTTCCTTACAAATGAAAAAATATCTTTACAAATCATTATAAAGCGGTTATAAACGAGGTTAATAAAGAAAGTTGGAAAAATTTAATTAGGGAAGCTGGGGAAATTAATGGACCTGTAAATTTTGATTGAATATACAAAATTATTATTTGCAAACTTATCGCACACAAATCCGTCCGTCACGCATGACTGAGAATATCGCATGTTCAATTTTTTTTTCTAAACATGTTATTATAATATAACTATATATGACTATATTATTGACTTGTGCCGCTGTCTTACACATCGTTTCGAATACCGCGTTTGTTAATTAGGTACGGAGGTATTAAATTATAGAATTCACGTCTGGCACAACGGTACATTTTCTATTCAATCAATTAACAATTTAAATTTATTACTCCGGCGAGTTCATTGATTCAGATTATTTAAATCAATTACTATCTGCGCATAGAAAGGCAAACTCGAATGTAGCGGTATAATTAAAAAAATAAGTAAGTGGCAGTAATATATTATTATCGTGAAATTGAAAGCGACAAAAAAATCATTGGCACGGTTATTTGGACGATTTAAATAGTTAAAATGTATTCTATTACAAATATTGATGACAAAATAATCGCTCAACCTGCATATTAAGGATAAGCAAAATAAATAGGCTTTTTTTTGTTTTAATTGGTTTTAAATTAAATTAAACTAAATATCGTCAGCTTAGAACAAAAATTCATTAATGGCGAAATTTCGATTTTTTTTTTATTATATTCTCATCTTGTTTCTAAACTTGAAGTCTATGATTTGTGTAGGAGCACTAAACATTGAATTATTAGTTAAAAACTGTTTTTTTTTTTAGATTTTTTCAAAATTTACTAACGGTGTACAATTTTTAAAACTAAAAACGCATTTACCAAATATTGCTGTTTTGCCATTAACGAGTATTTAATTTAAGCCGATGATATATTATAAAGTAAAATAACTATTCTTTGAAAATTTTTCATGAGGTTATATTTATACTTTTTATTAGGTATACGAAGCGTTTTAACTACGACCGTTGAGATTATTACATTTTTTTTCTCGTGGGTTTTGTTAGTCTTTCGTTATCTCTAGTGCAACCACGATGAAAATCAAAAACTGGGCAAGTATAAAATAACAATTACCCATACAGATTTGTGATACTCCATCGATCGTATATAACGGAAAAACTTGTGAAAATATAACACTCGTGGGATTTTATCACTGTCAAAAACAAGGTTCATATGAAAAACTTATCATAATAAAAACACTTAAGTCATCGGGGTAGATTTATCCCCCGTTATCCAAATCTGCGACTCCATATTAATATAATACACCTCTGAACGTGTCACGGATATTATAATAAAGATCTTTTGTATGAAGTTGAGATAAAAATTAAAGATTGACATTCTTTTTTTCTGTAATCGCCATCAGTGTGGTATTATATTTTCTTTATTATTATAAGCTTCTGACATTTAACTTTATAATATATAATGTTGGTATACCAATACCACCGTTGTCGTTATCAAAATCGCTTTACCTTGATCGTAATCTCTACCAGTATGTAGATACTTCGTCATATTATGTTGGTTCGGAAGACAGAATTTAAATGCCATCGCCAGCCGGCTTAAGTAATTTTATTTTATTATTGAAAACAAGTACGGTGGAATGCTAAATGTTTATGGAACATAAAATATTTATACATTGTATAGACCGTATAACGATTTACATTTGGAATATTGTGATACTATACAGGGTGATTCACCAACCTCATTTTTTTCTTTTAGTAAGGGATTTATTCAAATTCTGATTTTTGGAATTTTTAAATATTCTCAGACTATTTTTTCAAATCTTTGAATTTTTTTGTATTGGTTAAGGAGTGTTCTACGGTGATATAAACTTCTGTTTTTAAAACGAGAACCCATCGTTTTTGCTATAAATTATTTTCGTAGATTTAGTGAATAAAATTTTGAATGACTGCTTGTTGAAGAAGAAAAAGGAGGTGAGCATGGTGAATCGCTCTGTATACTCTATACCTTCAATACACAAGTCACAAATGCTTGTGAATAGTAATATGCGTTTAATGCAACGACTTATTTATGTATTTTCAATTCAATCATTAACCATGTCCGTAGCATGTACTTATATAATATAATCTATGGATTGTGATTATGCACATTATATAAATATTGTCTTTTGTACCCATTATATTTTCTCGTTGCTTACTAAATGTTTTGTTTAAAATATCGAGTTGTAAAACATTTAAATATACTTCTGCGCTGTACAAATTATGGCTTACGTATATTTAGCTTGGCACTCATAAGAAATACTACAAAAACAAGAATAGTCCGCCAAAATATTACATAAATATAATAAATCAGTTTTTCATGGAGTTGGAATAGGAATTAAATAAAATGAATAAAATCCGGTAACCTGTTATATTATGATTTTAATTCGTACCGTTTAACAAAGTATGGTTTTTCGGATATAGTCTATTCGGTTCCTGTTTTTCCTAAACGGCTACAATTTTATAAAAAGGTAAATTTTCAAACGGCTTTGTTTTTTTACAACACAAATTCTTTCCCACTTCATACTGACTTAGAGCTGGCTTAAAAAAGGTGTGGTTGAAAATGTGTTCGTGCTTTTTAAGATTAAAATCGAAATAAATTATAAAAATTATATCATATATTTGATATTGTGAATTAAAAATTAAAAAATATTTGGTATTATAATATGTGTACTTAAGTGTTTATTTTTTTAATTTTATGGTTGAAAAATAGAAAAAAAAATACGTAAATATAAAAATAATCATAGATTGTCAAATTTTTGATGCACAATTTTTTTATATAAACTATACTTACGTGATATTTTATTCGATGAAAATTCGTCAATGGAATTTTTGTTTAGGAATTTATCTAATCGTAAAACGTTTTTTTCGACGGGAGCCGTTTGAGATTTTGGGAATAAGAATCGTTTAAGTAACAATTTATTATCTTTAACAGCTGTTTACACGGCCGCCTGTCGTTCGATTTAGATCAGGTTCACGTGACACCGCGACGTCGTACTATATACCTACGTAGGTGCACCATACAGCATTAAAATAATATCTGAATATCATGAATGAAATATCAAAACTATACACTGTAAATCCTTATACTTCATAGTTTACCCTTTGCATCTGCATTCTAATAATTTGAAAAATAAACGATAATAATATGAAGTGCGGATTATAATAAATCCTAATTCCGATTGCATTAACCGTATACGAAAAAAAGTATATTAAAGTAATGTCATGAATCTAGGTAACTTGACACAACTGGTTCTATCGTTCGTAGTACGCGCTGCGCACCAATTCATCTGTTCCTCATCAACATCGTATAATCCGAACACCTGAAAAATCCCCGTTTTGATTGACAGCCAAAACTGTTCACGTCGGTTGGTTTTGATTTTTTTTCTTCTTTGTTTTTATCGTCCTTTAGTCGTAACTCGTGTTATTTGCAGCCAACACACGCGCGCTCAACCCCGCGTGCGGTTTATTTATTTTCAGACATTCCGTCCGTCATGTTATACACACACATACACACGTACAATACGGTTTTGTTTTTGACCCGAAAGGGGCCATTAAGATAAACGGGAAAAAAGCAATAAATCGAGATCAGTATTTAGTTGGCCAAGCGCCACACAAGATGATCTCCACGGGGGAGATGGGCACGCTGTCGTCGTACAACTCTGGAGGGGAAACTATATATAACCACACATTATCCACATATATAATATTATAAATATGTATAATATAGTATGTAGGTATATGTTACTTACGGCACCGGTCACGGTCGTCAAATTTCCGTTAACTGGTGTGTGTGTGTTTAACGTTTTTTGCCCGGCGATACACAACGGGCATACCTATTATCTGGTTCATCGGCGAATGTATATACGCACATAATACATAATAATATTACGACATCAAACACAAATGCACCTATTATTATACTAATGTGCAAAATTGTTGCAGCGTATATACGGACGAACGCGAGGACAATACGAACAAAACCTCGTACGACAATAATATTGTACGGCGTTTTATTACGTGTGGCATACTATCAAATATATTATATGCATGTATGGTGTACAAAAATGTATAAGTATAGAAATAATATGTTTTACTGGCATGAAACAATACGCACGGCACAACATCCGCAAAACATTATTATATATTCAACCTAGATCGACGACGTATTTAGTACACAGATATGCATCCGTGTTATATCGTTTAACTTTAATTAAATCTTAATCTTAAATAAATTATTGTTGCACATAGACAACGTGTTTAAATTTAGACAGTATATTACGTTTCCTCCGATTTAGTGCCAAATCCGATGCAGAGAATTTTTCATGTTATTTTTATAGTCTCATAATAAATCCTATATGATTTAAAAAATTATATTTTTCGTTAATGATGTTATTGTTAATAAATGATAAATTATTAAACGATTTCAGTCTAAGTGACTGATGATAAATATTATATGTTTATTTTTTTTTATGGCCAAAACAAATGTCTATAAGGTGTATAAATTCATTTTTGATATATATTTAAATTTTAAATTTATATTACATATTTTTTTCTTATATATAGTCTTGTAAAAGTTGAGTGTAAAATACCGGTTAATACCGGTATTAATCAAAAACTTATATAGTTTGATGTTTAAAACAACTGACTATAAAATAATTTAGGTTTCTGTATATACAACCTTTGTATAAATAATCCCATTGAGAAATTGTGTTAATTCGTATTTCTTTACAGTGAACATTTTGTGATTTTAGTCATATATAAATAATAAGTATATTGAATTTTATAAGATTGTAATTTAAAAAAAATACACATTATACATATATATTATTAGATAGGTAAATAATATGTTATGTTGTAAATGCAATATCATATAATATTAACACGAGTGATGAAAAATATTAAATCGTGCTTATACTCATGATTAAAAAGCCGATTAAAAGAATAAATTAGATTAGTTTTTAATATTTTCCTGCATCAGAGTGATCGCGCATTTAATATCTGTATACAAAGTAACAATCACTTTATAACGTATATAATATACATTATATAAGCACACGTCGAGGAGCGTTTAAGTCTCTAACATACATTTCAGACGTAGATGCAATTTTTTTCTATACGTAAAAGTATCATAATATAATGTGACGGCCACGCTTATAGTTTTAAAATTATGGCTTAACGCGAACTCCAAAGTATGAAACTATCTTTTATTTCCGAGACAATATTGCGTATTATTTTATTAAGGATTATTATTTTTATACCCACTTATTTAACACTCGCTAAAAACGTCTTAAGGCCATAGAATACATTAAATGTGACGAATCCATTACTGTCCCGTAACATTCCTGTCCGACATAGGTATAATATTTAATTCTATATAATCAACGTAATGTTTCAGATATACGTCTGTATATAAAAAGGCACACGTGATCCGAAGATCACTGCAGCAGTCGGCTATGATCACAAACGGTTCTGACCTAAGCGACTGACCCGATTCGCCTATCTGTCTATAATTGAGTAATTTTCTGTCATTGGGCAAATTGACATGGGCTCTAAAACATGAAACGGATTTCGGTCGGCGTTTTAAACGACCGACACGAACTTGCCAAGTACAGCATCACTTGCGCAAATCATTCACAAATCTTCGTACAAACCTATACAATATGTAACAGGTTTTACTCGTTATCTACTTTAACCAATTCATAATTTATCGAATAATCAGTGAAAACCAAAAACCAGAGAAAGTCAAATAAGATACTATATAGCTGTAGAAATATTTTATATATGTATAACGATGAATATAATATTATACTAAATAGATTAAACCACCGTAATAGTCGCCGTCGATGTACTTATAGTATAATATATACTACATATAATAATATGTAATATCATTATTATTATTTATATTGTATTTTATTCTTAAATACACGCCTGAGTTCTTATATATAATAGACTTATCAATGAACATATTCATTGAATGTTTTCGGATTATATATAGTATATCCCTATCCTTCTCAAACGCCGAAGAGTGTAACACAATGACCTATTGTTGTGTTTTTCAGTACCTATTGAAGACATCCTGTCAGAATATTAAACTAGGATATTAAAATTAAAGATCTCGCGTATTATTGTCCTAAGAAAGTACGAACGATAATCTGGTAGAATATTTCAATAGGATTTAAATACAACTTTACAAGAATATCTGAGTTGCAGCTTGAAAAGTGTTCGACGGCGAATCAAATGGTAGCATATAAGACGTATATCTATTTCTATGTGTGTTTATTGTTATATTATGTGTAACAATAGAATAAGTATATTATAATATACGTTCGAACGAGAAAAAAACGTGTTTTTGAAAAAATCTACGAAATGTCCGTGTAGAATAAAATATTATTTAATATGGCCTCAATTAACTGCCAACTATGTCCTATAATCTATACATAATATAATATTGTATAATATTGCATTCGTTAAAAATAATTTATATTGTTCGTGTAGCGCGTTAAAGTCTCCATTTAGTCAGACGTTACAATAAACTATATTATTAAAATAACATTTTAATAATAAGACATTATCAATATGTATATATTATTGTATATATACTTATATTATATTCGGGCAAGTAGATATTATTGGGGTTTTAAATAATCGTTGGATGCTTTACGAAACGACTTTAAGACGTCATTCGATATTCCGACAACCGTAGATATGTATTATTCTTATAAGATAGCTATAATCATTTTTATATAATATATATTATATATTATATAGGCACTTACTTATTATACTTTATTATATATATATATATATATATACGTTTCGTTAACCCCGCGCGATTGACGACGATCGTTCGTGCGTTGTCGGGTTTCGTAACTGGACGCACACAATATAATAATAATAGGAGGTACGTTCGGTAAAATATAATATACTTCCCGGCGTCTGATTAATTGGTCCGTTCGTCTGTTGAATTGCCATCGATTTGGCTTTCGACCAACTCGGCGCGGAAGACGATATGCGGTGAACGGCGTGTAATATAGCCCATTAGGTTCCGTACGCGTATCGTACCCATATTAAATGATTAAACAGGGAGGTCGGTGGTCGTGCAATAGTAGTGACGTTAAAATTCCCGACGGTCACGGTTTTTTCGAGACAGTTGTAATGCTGTTCATCTCGCGCCTATATAGGTCCTAAAAAACGTACGAACAGAACTAGAATCGGCCAGTGAATTGCGCGCTGGGGGCAATCTGTCCTCGTCGTCATTGCATTATTGTTATTATACCTATATAAAATAGTATGTCAAGACACCAATATAAATACATACGTACGTACGTACACAATATAATATATCTTATTCCGGGTGAGGTCCGTCGGCAATAAGTCAATATGGAAGAACGATAGCAGTAATAATATAACAACCACATCAGTAATAGTGTATTTTCGACGTGTGTCGTACGGCGCGTATTCGATCTACGTGGCGAAACGGCGACTATAGGACGACCCACAGGGCGTCGTCGGACGCGCCGCGAGAGCTGACGGATGATTCATATTGTGTCATATTCATTCCTATTATATTAAGTATATCATACGAATGAATTTGTATCTACGTACAAAACATAATATAACTGGCTGCAGTATATGAAAATAAAATAGATGAATAACGATCGTAGGTACATAATATATGTGTACATGGTCGGGCATTAACGATGACGACCGGTTGCGGTGGTCACCAGATCTGTCTCCAAAGACCGTAGGTATATTATATTCGAACGTGAAAATATGAGATGAAAAACAGTTCTCGTATGCGGTCATTTGAATTTTGCAGCATATATAGAAAGCGGTCGTTTGCGTTCTTGTATGCAGTCATCATTATATAGTCATATTATATACAGGGTTATGAGTATGAAATATTTCAATGAAATATTGAAAAATATATTATTTTAATTTTTATTTTTTTTTAATAATTAATACGTAATAGCTAATACTAATATAATATTATATATTATTATATTCGTAATATAGGTACAAATATGATATTATATTAACCCTATAGGCTATAAATTATAAATTATAATAATACTAAGTATACTAAGGATTTAATAAATTTAAAATTTTTATTCTATTTGAATTCAAATAGGAATACTATATGAAGGTTTTAACTTATAGATTATTATAATAGAAACTCTGATTAAAACTATATCTAATTAGTAATTATAAGATATTAAATAAACATGAATTAAGAAACCGATAAGGTAATTCATGAGTTTTAAAACTTTTTTAAGTATGTTTACATGCATTTTATGTAATTTGTTAATTTTTATAATGTGCAAGGTATGTAATAAATATTTCAATAACATTTTTCATTTAACACTTAACTAGGTAGAAGTGTTTACTGTATTTTCTATTATAGTTTTAAATTAAAACGATTTTTTATTATTTTTCATTAAAATGAAATAATTTACGTAATTTTAGAACGCTTATTATACATATACGCGTTTATTAAACACCGTCCGACACGGACACTGAAACGGCTGATGACAGCAGATTTTGTTCAGTCTTATGAAAACATATTGAACTGGATTAAAATAAAGCAACGACTTTGGAAGTACGAAGAATTCAGAATTATAAGGGATAAGGTGGTAGAAAATAATATTGCACTTATTAGATGACATCTCGCAAAAGCTTACCGAAAACGGTAATGGCGGCATACGGCCAAGAAAGGATATTGCTCAAATAAAAGATAAGGACTTAATTGTGCTAAAGCCACTACAGAGCCGCCATGGTAGATGGAAAACTGCGGCAAGTCAATCATATGATTGTCGAAAAGACTAAAAATATAAACAAGTTTGATATCAATAAGAAATAATGTCCTCGCTGTACTTGTTACTATGATTTTAATTTTTTCGTCCCATTTAGGTACCTAATAACAAAAATGTGCCTAATTATATTGTAGTTTTGTTATACAATATTTGTTCACTCTTAGGTTTCACGCAGAATCGCTATGTCACTAGCTGTTATATACATGTCCAATTTAGATTCTTCGGAAGAGAGGATGCAAAAATAAATAACGTAACTGACAATTACCGGAGTCCAGCAATTAACGGAGCAGGAAATATCCAGCCGGTAAAACGGACAAAGTTTAAATATTATGTAAAAATTCCTGAACTCGATCTGCAGACTACCGGTATTAATTAAGTTGTGTACAATATATTAAATAATTAATTTTTTTATCGATACTTAATAGTGATAACTCTTAATCGATGGACATGTTGAATTTTTAAAACTGTTGACCACAAATATTAAATCGCCGTTAATCATAATATAGTTACATATGTTTTTATAGAACTGCATACGCCCATTCCTAAAACGTTCGTGATTGTGTGAAAATACCTATATCCGTCAATAATAAGTAATTTATACCGTACAGATAGTAAATAATTTAAATATTAATTCAATAATTTAAATTATTAAACGGGTTTTATTTTTATTTAATGGTATTTCATCTATTTATACAAGACGAATGGTCTTAAAATCAGTGTTACTTATGTTTGTTGTAATAGCTTTGAATTGAAACGCGTGTAGACCAAGCAAATCCATTTATCATCATAATAACGCCATTATTCGAATTTCACTAATAAATCTGACCACCAACACGATAGCTATTAAACTATATATGTTCTCGTGAACGGCTTGTAATATATTGGTTTTGAGAAGTGCACGTTTTTTCTGTTCGATATATTTGATTTTAGTAAGTAAATGCACAACAACTCATATATGTTGCGATGCACATTTATAAGTACCTATAATGTACGATAAATAACGTGAACGATGTATGAAAATGGTATAGCCATTGTTGTTTTTGACTTTAAAATATTGTAAAAGTTTCACTCGTCGAATATAGGATATCCCGTGTCGTATATAGGCACACAATAAAATACAAGTTGGTCTGAATTCGTATTTTATAATGTTATTATTATTACAATAAAAACGCACTGAAACTCGGCGTCGAATGATTTATAGAAAAAAAAAAAATCATAATCTCTAAATACATAAATATACGTTTAAAATATGTATAATACTTATTCTGCGTATATTTTATTTAATCAATGAAATAGGTAGATACCTAAACGTATTGTGACCGTGAGTCGGATTTAACTGAGCACACAAATGATATATTATAATAACAATATTAATATCTTTGTGCGTTAAAACTCCGAATAATCTTATCATTGATACGTATTATATATTATAATAGGTATTTATTTATTGATATAAACGCCTTAGTAGGCTCAAGTACAATTTAGATAAATTTAGATACAAAGGTTATGAACATAATATATTAATAAGTAAAAAATTAAATGATGAAAATACAATAACACAAATTAATATGAACAATAGTATTAGATACAGAAAAATAATTACAACATACTACAGAGACCAAGCTATCAGGCTATAAATAACGAGTAAAAAATAAGTCCACGTTTCTTAGTTCATTACATTCTCGAGCAATACGATCTAAAGGAATCCTAAGGTATAATATACCTCTATAATTGTATTAAACTTATAACGATTCGTGGACACGCAGTAAAATAATAAAATTATTAAAAATGTAGGCCCGCTGTATGTAGGAGATGTTTTGTGTGAGTTGCATATAACATTGGTAGATTATAGGTCTATAATATTATCTATAGATAATATAATATACGATTGTCGTTTTCGTTTGATTTCAGTAATTTCCATATTATTATATAATATTATAATGTATGGATATCGCCGCAAACCATAGAATCGATCATTAATCAATAAACGAGTGAAAATTAAAATAATTTATTCACAATTGTTGTTGGGCGATAATTATTATTAACAATATAAAAACCATTCAGGTTAATAATTGTACTGCAGTACAATAATAATATCCATGTAAAATAATAATACAGCCATTTGTCAAAACTCGAAAACTCGTAACACTCTAACAGTACTTACACGATATTATATTAATATAATCGATACGGCATGGTATTATTTTCCCATGATATGGTTTCTAAATCGTTCGACTTTAATAGCAGGGTCTGTAACGATTTGCTCTTATTGAATATTTTTTTTTACTGCACACAATACAATAACCAGCATACCACATAATTATTGTGTGTTTAATGCTGGCTGATAGGTACACAATATATTATAATATATACAATAAGTACTGTAGTTGGTTTATGCTCTATACACGTCAGCTATATAAAATTGTTTAAGTGAAAATTTAATACGCCAACTAAATATTGATAAATTTCATCGGCCGATGGTAATATATTATATTTAGTTGACTCACGGAACTTCATAAGGATACCTTAAAATTATATAGAACATTAAAATATTATGTTAACGCACTATATAATTGCATGTTGTAAAAAATTAGCGAATGGCATGCATTATTGAAAATTTTGGATCGGGAGTTTACGGGTGATTTTTTTTTTTTTTTTTAGAAATATTCACAATCTATATTATATCACACAATAAGTATATTAGGTAAAAGTATAGTAATTCAAATGATATGAAATGAAATTAGGAGAGATAATATCAATCGGTATTACTTAGAACTTAGCAGCGAAAATACGTAAACAAAATTTAACATAATGTTATATAATAAAAATAATTATAATGGGTAATAAAAATTTATATGAGTTCAAAATGAATTGTAATTTTAAACAAATATTTTATTTTAATAATTAAATTAATATGTCTGTAGGTGTTTTCTTCTTAGACGATGGATGATGTATTAATCAAATCAATAAAGGATGATTGCAGAATATGAGGAATTGGAGGGAGATGTAGTTTTTTGTGGAATCGTGTGTAAATTTTAGATGTTTTTTAAGGGACGGTCATTATATACTCAAGTATTCGTGAAAGGCTAGATTAATATAATTGTATATACCATAGGGATATTGCTGAATTGATTATTGTTGGTAGAGTATATCGGTTAAAGGACTGTATTATTTTTATATGGAGGTTTTCGATACATCCCAGAATTTTATACCTCAACGTGTATGTAGAACAACATATTACGGAACTATTATTACTTATTAGTTTATATATTTATGTTGTGTAAGATATTTAGACGAATTTTCCCGAGTGTATAGGTACAAAATATAATATCAGCACGTCGATAGTATATAGGTAAAGGTAGTAAATCGAAAAATCTACGTGTGGATTTTTCGAAAACCGAACGAGCCGCCGACGCGGCCGGAAGAAAACGATAAGACGTCCTGGGAAACCAAAATAACGAACCAATACGCATACAAAATCCATAAAAACAAACCGAATAAATAAAACGGTGTGCATATCGACAAAATAGTAATTTATTACCGTGTACGACCGTAGGTACCATTATGGTTGTAGGCTCGTAGTGTTTCGGTCGTTGTCGAAGTGCTTGTATATACGAGAGCTCAGCGCGTCACACACGACGATTCACCACTACATAATAAACTATGTATATGCGTATAGAATATATATATATATATATATTGAGGCCGGTAACGTTTAATATAATAATAATATATAACACGTAGTCGTTCAGGACGGTTTATTAAGTCGATTTTGTTATAGCAACGCTCGCGTAGGTTATGTCTAATTTAGATTTTGATAACATATTTAAATTTGTCAACCCGTTTCATTCAACGATCGACTAAAAAAACAGAACAAAAATAAATAAATAAATAAATAAATAAAAAACAGAAAAAAAAATAAACGAACATGGTCGTGTCCGATTAATTTTATACGTTTGCGAGTCCGTTATAAATCGATCGGACTCCTCAGACGAAACGGGCTTTTGTCGATGGAGGACAGTGTCTGCGTCTACGCATAGAGACGTCGTCTATTTAACATATATTTATTTTTTCGTAAAACGTGTGGTATTATATTATACGAGCATTACGACGACGATATCTCTCCTTCTCTAGTTTTCTCCGTGTAAATAAAGAAAAGTTTTTCTTTGTACCGTTTCGTGCGTTTAACAATGTGCCCAAAAATTAAAAAAATAGATACTAAAATAACATATTATTGTATGAAAGTATAATAATAATACAGGTAGAGCTAATAACGTAATTGTATACGAACCGTGCGCATTACTATATCCGCGCATCAATGGTTATAATACAACGAGTCATGAATCTATTTCCATTCGTCCATCATCATTAACATATAACATAAAGTAACTATATAACGTGCATTGGTGGTCTCGAGTTTTAAACATGACCATTTTAAGAACTTAAACAAATTCATTTACGTATCATTAGACGGTTATTTTGCCCGTTGGCTTTCTCTCGCAAGGTGACTAGAGGGCACACATGGAAATATTCTAGTTTCACACTTCATTTCACGAGTCCTTTAATTTTATTCTGAGTCATTTCCGTTACTTGTATGGACGTTTAAAATTATATTATCTTGTATAATGTCGTTTTTGTTAACGTCTCGAATTTTCAAAATCGCGTTCGATTTATTATATATTATAATTGACTTGGCGCATGTTCAAATTTCATTACACGCCTACATAATAATATTATATAAATAATACCGTACTGTGTAACGCCGTGCGCATACATTTTCGGCTCCTCGTTCGTTTCTTGTTTGGTCCTGTCCTCGGTTTTGCGTTTCCCCAAATTAAATTTCTTTTCTTATTGTACTCTGCACAAAACTGAATTGCAGATAAAATATATTTATACTGCACTATATACTTGCCTAACAAAATTTTATGGTTTTGAGAAAACTATGTTTTTGGGCCTTTTAAAATCGTTTTTCTCGATACTATACCAGTCACGTACTCAAGCCGCACGCGTTATTTCTACGCGGAATTCTAAAAATTATAATTACACTTTCGTAAGCACATCTATCGCCATTCGTATTTTTTTTTTTTTTATATATATACAGGTTACGAATTTACGATGTACGTATAACGTAATATCGTCGTGAATAAAAATATTCTACACGGTGTTTTCGAATCGTGCTCTTTTTACAGAAACGCGTTTTCCACGCAGTCGACGTTCTTTTTCAGATATTGTCACGAAATCGCAAGGAGACGTGTGATAAACGCATACGACGGCCGTCATCGTGGACACCTCGTTAAATAGCGGCGCCAAAAAAAAAAAAAAAAAACGCACAATCATAATAACAACTGCGACAAGACACGCGTAATTAATATCGTAAATTTTGCTCATCGCGCACACAGGTCGTACACAAAGTCTACAGTCGTCGTCGGTCTGGGCGCACACGCACAATGCACACCTAATGAGCCAACATGCGTAAACGTACATAATAGTTATTATATATAGGTATATAACGCGCGTTTAGTGCTCACAATGACCGTTTAGCCGCGCGAGACGCTCCTTGATCCCGTTAGACGACCGTTTGCCAAATCAAATCTAATTATTATTATCATTATTTAGTATTATCATTGTTCGCACACAATTAACCGAACGAGTCTTTCGATTTGTCCGGTACCAGTCTGACAGTCGGACGTATTATTAATGTACATAGATGAGGTGTACACCGGTGCTATTGGCTCCAAGTGAAGAAATATGACGATAACGACCCAACAGCCCCGACGCATTGCCGCCGAGCGTCTGACGGACGACGGTAAACGCGTCGTAATATAATATTATCGTACGGAATTACAGCGAACGTGTTCCCGTGTCCGATCCACGTGGGCACGTATCGTGCACCCACCAACTATAATCCATAATATAATCCTCGCTACCCGTCTCTTGTTAGAACTTCAATACTTACATAGGTTAACATATTATTGTAGCCGCTATTTGATTTCATTGTGGTAATTAATAATTTAGTTTTTTTTTTTTTTTTTTTTTAATATTGTGTAAATCAATAGATATTTTAAATATGAAAAATCGTTATAATTTTTATTTGAGGTTATCCGTAATAAGTCACGATTTTTCGAAATCATTTTTAAAACATTTTCCGAGAGGAACTAACACGCCAATATTAAAAATTATATATTTCGACAACAATTACCTACTGCTTATTTAAATCAAAATGTCCAATCTAATATATTAAATTGGCCACATTTGACAAGGCACACTGGCGTTTTTGTCAAATACTAAAAATTTGGTAATAGAAAAAAAATAATTAGAAAATAATTTCAACTTGAACAAAAAATGAAATTTGCCGTTTTTGCGTCAACCTTAGTCACGGAGGTGAGTCCGTGTATATGAGTGATTTTTATCGCCGAATGTGTGATCGTATATATACGTAGAAAGTTAGACAACTGGGAATACGACGTTGGCCACATAATAAATGAATAAAATTATTTTATTCAGCGAAATGTGTCTGTGTGTCTATATACATTATTATATGTTTATGATATATGAACATATGTGCGCAAAATTGTTTGTTCGGCGGGGAGATGAAACAAGAAATAAAAAATGATAATAATAACAATAAACGTTGTCTGGGGCCAGAGGTAAATCTCATATCGACGACGCCGGATTCGTGCGACTACGTTTTAAAATACGATTACTTTTTGAAAGCGAGTTCCGTGAGGTAGTGCGGTGGACGACGTTTCGAAAACGGTACGTGAAATCGATACAAAAAAAAGAAAAAAGTGATCTGTGACGACGATACGTCTTATCGCAAACGCAGACGTTTTATCTTCGCGAAACACTGTTTTTAACGAGAACTTCACAAGAGATTATATTATTATTATTATAAAGGTGTACGCACGCAGCGTGTTCTATGCGTTATTGTGTCACTGTAGTGTATAATAACATTGTGCCCCATTCATATATATATATATATATATATAAGGTATCTATAAGGTATATTATATATATATATATTTGTGTGTGTGTACGTTCGAGACTACGAGTCGATTTATCGGATAGATATATTAAATTTATTACGTAATAATCATCAATCACTCGTTTTAAAATCGTATACAAACGGAGGTGTACTTATATAGTGTACCTATATATATATATATTATAAATCGACCAGTTGCAAAAAGAACTATGTCCATTTTTACAAAACCGATCTTACTATGGTTTTATTGTCTACTGTAAAAATCTTTAGTCATAAAGCGTGATAGGTATAACAGACGTATCAATAACATCTAATATAAAAAATGAGGTGTAATTGCAAAACTCGTCTGTCCAACCATTTTGTTTTATTTTGATTCTTTTTTTTTTTTGTAAGGACACAATATTATATTACCTACCTACTTTTTGTAACGGGTCGATCCATATTGCCCATATGTATACTATATACACAAGAAACACCATAATATTAGCGTTTATTAATCGTTTACATATTATTTTGTTGTAATAACCGTCTGTTTTGGAAAATTGTGTTTGTGATGAGGCGGTTATTACTTATTTTTCGTATAGTTAGTAATAATAATAATAATAATAATACCTAAAACGACGGAATACAATATATTACACGCACATTATATTATAATATATTATACACGTATTTCGTCTTATACGCACGAGGATCGTTAAAAAACAAATGCGGCTGAGTTGTGTTAAAGTCTCCAACGATAAAAATTCATTAGAGCCCGCTTCGTTCGACAAACGACGTGCCTACGTGTATCATGCACGCGCGCGCCGTAGTATATATGTAAATAATTTTATTATACACGCCGTATAATTTTCGTATAACGGGTGGACCCCTGGTTCCATAAGGGTGTTCGTCGTTTCAATGTAGGTTTATGATATGGGTAATTACACACACACATACCGCGTAATATATATATATATATATATATATATATATATTGTGTACGCTGCACAGGTCAAAATTAAATTTCGAAAATATGTCGTCCGCCTAGTCCGTTCTGCGTGTAGGTACATAATAATATGTAAGGTATATATGGTATATTATACTATGAAACGGGGAAGGAGACGCTAAAAAGAGGTAAAAAAAAAAAAAAAAAATCAAATCGAAAACCGGTCGTCGTGATTTACGTTTCCGAGTCAACAACAAAACCCATTTTTCTCTCTCTCGTTTCCTTCTTGACTATATGACTTATGGATCGGTTTCTTCGAGGGTGGTAACCATTAAAGCGTACCGGGCATTAAATTTTCACACCTGCGCCTATATCATGTACGTATATGCGTGCGTTTGTGTATAGGTTACCCCCACGTACTTACACGTGTTCCGGACACGACGTTAACATCGGTGTTAACACGCGCCAAACCTGTCGGGCGCGAGCGCGAATATCGCCGTCGTCATCGTCGCGGTATATTCGTATTATAATAACAATAGCCATGTGCACCGGCAAGCACGCTCGTTTTCGCCACGCAATCGACGCCGGTTTTTTTTTTGTCGGTACATGCGACGACGACACGACATTTTCTGGTTCCGAAATAATCCGATAAATCTCGCCAGTCTCGCGTAGGTATAAGTACATACATGTTTAATATTGGAAGAATTAACATTTAAATCGGTGTACGCGCGCACCGATAACAGTTTGTTCTTAACAGACACAATTTTATTTGTTTATTCTGTTTTTGTTTATGTATAAGACAATGTGGTTAGTTATTTGGTTAGGCACGTTCGGAGTTGTATGATGGGCACAAAATTAATTGATATGACGACGTGTTCGGCGAGGACAGACGATGCCTATGACTTGTAATCTACTACAGTCTGTAATTGATAATAATAATCATAATAATATTTAATTATATTATATTAATAATAATTGTTCTTTTATAATCATTATTATCCCGACTGAAAGTTGTTTTTGATCTCACCACAGCCGGAGTGATTTTTATTTTAAAAAATACTGTCGACAAGTACTGTCGATTTTTTTCCGCATTGTTGTGCTATCGACAATGGAATATTAATAAAATATTAGACAAGTCTATTAAGCCGAACAATTCTATTAAAATACCAAAAATAAGACGTCTGAATCGCGGTCAGCACGACGAAAATAATACTTTAATATAATAACAAATATATTATTATAATATGACGTGGTTGTGTAGGAATATAAGACGTGACCCGAACAACATAATATTAATATGAATTTTAATGTCGAATAATGGCGAATAGACCGCGAGCAAATAGATAGGTATACCTACGCGTCGTTTCCAGACATTTATGTACATCGAACATAATAAAAAACGATTTTTAATGCCAACGACATACCGTATATATTATATATAAAAAAAAAAAAAAAAAAATCGTCAAGAAAACTTATAAAAATTAATATTAATACGAGATGCAAATATTTTGACCCGCCACTGCAGTATAATAGAGACTTAAACGAAAGTCATTAGTCACGTAACCTATAGATACCTATAATCTATATACAATATTATAATACCTAATAATGATAGTAATAATAATAATATAAACGTTATACAGTAACGTAGCAGGTGCCTTTAACCCGCGAGGTATTTAATATGTGCTCGTAGTGTCGCCGTGTTTAATAGACTCGAAATCTTCTCTTGCAGTCCTTTAGACACGACGTACCACTCACCGGAGTTATCAATCAGCCGCGGCCGGTCGGGGTCACGCGTGCGTGCGTGTCGCGTACGCATTACCATATTATTATGATATTATTGTCATGACGTTCGTTCGGCGGATATTGTGTTTCAGGACAAGACGAACCCCGCGGGCCGTTCCGCCGCGGCTTACTTCGCGGATTATTACAAAAATATATTATATTGTATAAGATATAAACGCGTACTTTGCGCTCGTGTTTATGACTTCGCCCACGCCGTCAACAGGTTGCAGGTATTGTACAGGTACAGCATATATGCTATCCCGGCAGTATTATAGCGTACAATAATGGTATATTAATGTAAAATATTATTCCGCTAAAATGTAATAAGCACATTTTATCGATTTTTCGTTGTATCTCGTTTCGTGTCGGCTGGTTATTATCATCATCGTCGTCGTCATTATTATTATTGTTTTACAGTATGTAGATATATAATAATATAAGCTTATATGTACAGAAGACCTTCGATTATTTAAATAACTTTCAAAACGGTTTACACGTTTAGGTATACCTAGTACAATAGTACGTGCACATTACATGCATATATTGCGTATGCACCTAATATGCACTATACAGTCACCGGTCAATAATAATAATGTACAATAATACGTTTTCTCGAAGGACTCTGCGCAATATTAATATAAACGACCGAAACCGATATCAGCAATATATAATATCGTATGTAGTCCAATAAATTCATACCGTATAATACTGCGTTAAATTATCTCGTTTTATTGTGTAAAATACCAATATACCGCGTGGTTAAATCTGAGGAGAGATACACGATATTATATTATTATCTGATTGTCATTATACGATTCGAATTAATAAAGTGTATACGACAACGCACGGTCGTGCATAGCCGGGAAATTATAGAAATGGAAACTAGATAGGTACCCGTGTCCGTAAATAATAGTATGTGTGGCGACGGTAACCTGGAACAATTCCCCTCACCTATATAATAATATAATGTATATCTACTTTCCGCGGTTTATCGATTTTTCCAAAAGTGTAACTAGTTTGTTACAAACGGTAATGTTTATTTTAATACGATATTATATGAGTATATGCGCGTAATCAGACGATAATTTTATTGATTTTGTTCAATCATTAAATATAATGCCACTATCCGCACTTATCTCAATATGTACTTACCATGCCAGTTGTTTGTGATGTAAACATTATTAAATCAGTTGACATATATTATTATATAATAAAACTCTGAAATCTGTTATAATTTGTGAATAATATCATTATTCAGTCAACAAGATCTATATTTAACGGTTGTACATACATATAATGCGTACCTGTATAAATGTTTAATCGTATTGCCCCCATGGCATAACATTGGAAATGTAATAATATGTTCGTATCGCTGTAGTGACCGAGTTGAAAATATTGATACTTACTTAAACTTATGGTATAAGTACCTATAGTAATTATTCTTGAGTCATAAATATGATGTGTAGGCAGAAACATAATAAAAGCATTTCATTTTTAAGTAATTCCATTGAGTATAGATATAGTATATTTAATGGTAATACACAAATTAGATTATTTATAGCAACATTAAAAATGTATTACTAAATGCAACGCTTATAAATGTATTATTTGTGGTCGTAGTCATCATCTTCATAATATTATATTTGCACTCATATAAAACTCGAAGTTCTTTCTCATCATTTGGTTTCTTCATCGAGAAATACATAACGGCGGCACAGCATTACGATGTACAATTGTATATTTTTAATACCGCTCTCGATTGCGTACACTTTTATATTCTGGAAACTTTCTTCCAGATGTCGCGCCATAATTAAAACACTTATCGACATTTCGTCCGTTTCAAAACGCCGGAATCTTGTTCGAGTGCATTTTTGTCGTATAATATCTAAATAAAAAATGTTTTGTTTGCCCGTAATCTTCGCGGTCATACAATCGTAAAGCGGACGACGATGACACCGAGATGTACTGGCGCGCATACGAAAACAACGCCCTAACCACAACACGCACATAGCTATAAAGGTACAAATCGTCGAGGATTATCTCTGCGGATAAACGATTATTTTTATTGTGTAAAATATGCAAGCGGTGGCGCGCGTGCTGGCGTATGTGGGGGGATACCTCTGCCGTTGCGGGACGCTGAGGACATATTATATTATTATCCAGCGCGTCAGGTTTTTATCGGTTGGCGTCGTCTCTCCGGCACGCCACCGCGTCGGAGATCCGATAAGTGCCGCACGATATGACCGCGTACTTACCCATGCGTTATAAAGTTATAGGTACTTATATACGAACTGCTGCTGCTGCTGCTGCATGGACATGTATGCGCAACGCGCATATAAAATGATATTACGAGTAAGAGAAAAGTCGCACGGGAGTTATATTGTTATTAATGTTATCATCATCTCGGCCGTGTATATATGGATATAAGCCGGTGTATACCCCGAGGCAAACGTATACGCGTATTTTATGCTCGCAGCAGTTATAATATTATTCATACGTTCCTAGAACGCATAAAATTCCAGTCACAACCCCCCCCACCCCCTCCCGGGTAATTAATAACATACGTTTCGATGTACGCGCGAGTGCGTATTATGGGCATGATGTTAATATAGAAGAATTTTCCTTCTCTACGCGAAAACATTGACCGTGATCGACGGCCACGACGATACCACACGGTCTGATGAGGCGAAAACGATAATGAATTTATCATAATATACGCAAATATATATCAGTGCGACAATATTGATGATAATAATATAACATCCCGTACTGATATATTATTGCTTTGCGACAACCTTTGGCGCTTCGCGATACAAATCGAAAGGCTTTCGATCGGTTTTTTATTATTTATGTTATCGATATTGAATCGCGTGTGGTACAAAATCAATTAGATTTTTTAAATGGCCTTCCCCTTCACCCCTAAAAAACGGATGTGAGTATAGTGGCTATACACCTATCCAATGTTATCGCGATGTTTTGGTTTGAAAGTCGGTTATGCGCTAAAGCTACATATTGATGAAAAAATGGATGATTTGTGCCAATATATACGCCCTATTATCTATTACTACGCAAATTAGTTGAACATTTGGTCCGTAATTTGTGTAAAACGTGTACCCTTAAATTGATACTTCTGTATTTATACTCAATACACATTGTTATTCGTAGAAATTGGTTTTATTCTCAAATCAAAATCTCTTATAAAATAAATTACGCATAATAGCAGGTGTAGCCACAATACATACATTGTATATATTTTAGAACATATTTGCAGTTCATTTTATGTCGTAAACAATTTCAGTAGAAAACTTGTGAAGTTTTTTCAAAACCGACCAGTTGTACAAACAACAAACATGACATGTTACATGTACAAATCGAATCATTTTTCTTTTAACCCATAGTATATCATTTTAAAGAAATTATATTTTTAAAATTATTTAATAAAATTGACATACGAATAAAATGTTGATATTAGGATGAAAAAAAAAGAATTTATAAAGGAACTATCACATCTCTCGTGTGTATTCACATAATTTTACGAATATTATGTGGAGCATAATTAATAGTTGATCATTGGCAAACCTCCTAAACTTGGAAACTACTTATAGGCACATCAAAAATCATAATAGTTCTAAAATGTTTTAACAACGAAGATATATATAGTATTATATGATATTCAATGACATTCTGTTCAAACGAGAAAGTATTTATTGTTTTTTCCTATACCTACAATTTATAATATACAGTCATTGGAATTTTTATTTTAAATTTCTTCATCCAGTGATTCGTGCGATTATCACAACCCACTTTAATGATTTTTTTGTTACGAAGACAGTCATGAGTACAGAGTAAATATTAAATGACATATAAATTATGTCAAATGGAATTCGTGTGCACGTGGTTAGTTCGATTTGCCTATTTTGGTCAGTAGCGTTGCGAATTATGTTCTTTTTCGCGTAACATAATATTGTGCGTGACTCGTCAGTCGTGACTTTAACGTACCAAGTGAACACAATACACTATTTTCGCGTAGCAAATCTATTCGAAAACGTTTTGGGTATAATAATTATTTAATAGATACACATACAGTAAACACTGAGCACCCCAAAAACAATATTATCGAACGGTTATGATCACATTATATAATATAACGTAACCGCCAACCGGTAAACATAATATTGAATCGGCCGGATGACAAAATATTAGGAATTTTTCTCGTGCGACCGACAGTCAAAATCATATATTATGTATGGGCTATACTTAACATGCAAATGTGGTCTGTATTTACTAATTTGTAATACATAAATTTTAACCTCAAATGTCAAAATAACCGTCGCGAGGATAATATATGTCCGAATTAAACTTTGCCAGTTTTCAAAATTATTATAATGTAAACGTGGAGGTCAAACATTATTGTCTTTTTT
This sequence comes from Pentalonia nigronervosa, assembly GCA_014851325.1. Classification (NCBI taxonomy): domain Eukaryota; kingdom Metazoa; phylum Arthropoda; class Insecta; order Hemiptera; family Aphididae; genus Pentalonia; species Pentalonia nigronervosa. The sequence goes on along the minus strand of JACXSJ010000676.1, from coordinate 108,005 downwards.
TCTTACTAACACAAAAATGGATGAAGTCGTATACGGTCGAGACGCTACGCGGGAGACATCTAATAGTGTAATACGATATAAGAACAACGGGCGGTCGTCACATTAATTTTTCAAGTAGCTAATACTAGAAATGTAAAGTTTAATTCGTCTCCGACGAACATTTATATAATAAGGAGCGAATAAATTATAAATGCAAATCCTCATGCAAGATGGTTTATTTAATGAGTCGAATGATATGATAATGCGATTTAATTACTATTTATGGAACTATCGTAGACGCGCGCGGTCGGGCTTACGATAATAATAACGTGTAATGGCGGTGTGTACAAAATAAAAAAAAATAGTATAAATCGCGTTAATTGAGAAAGCGGTTTTGGTTGACTATATTTGATCAGCAATCAAATTTACGAACAGTTTTAACGTTATATATTGTGACGATTAGCGCGCGTGCTGTGAAACCTACAATCATAATTTTGTAATATACTGCAGCAGTTAAGTATCGCATAATAATTATACTCCCGTGAGTGTGGTATAATAGGTGTACATAACTGCGGCGATACTGCGTATAAATGAATTAGATTTTTTGAAGAAATAAAAAACCACGTGCTACCACCAAATACCATTCAATACCTTACGATAGTGCCTAATATCACGATAAATGATAATAATAATAATAATAATATGTAGGAATTCTGAAAAATATCCACACCCTGCAGTAATGCATGAAATACGCGTCGTGTAATAATATCATGGGATAGCAACAGCAGCCTGCTATATTATGTTATATTATCGCGGAGGCTTATTAAACGAGGTATTTTAAACGCAAAACAAATCGTAAGGAGTGGTATTACACTTTTTATACATTTTATTTATTCGTCTACGCGCTTAATCTGTGACACTGTTTGAGCTTGCGCAACCAATGTGTGTTTTTTTTTTTTTTTTTTTGAAAGTCATTC